>JARBWK010000001.1:100687440-100965209 GCA_030556195.1 Anolis apletophallus
AAGATTAATTTGGTACTTGGAGTTCTAGAACTCCCAGTTCTGCTTCAAAACAATTAAGCAAATAAGCAAAAATAAATGAATAACCCAGAATGCAGCAGTGTGTGTGTGTGTATGTGTGTGTGTGTATGTATGTATGTGTGCGTGTGTGTGTGTGTGTGTGTGTGTGTGTGTGTGTGTGTGTATATGTATATATATATATATGGGGTGTTTATCTCTTGCTATAAATTATTTGATATATTTTTTCGTTTTTATTTTTTAATTTCTATCTTTTTTGACCTTCCAGGCCCAACCAGGAAGTGGAATATCTTCACCGAACATTTAGGCCAGGATTTTCTTAATTTTTTGTATTAGTTCGTATTGTGCCCCCTCAGTTCCCTTCTCCTCTCGCCAGAAGAGAGCTTCTTACAAAAGGAATATAAATCTCCCCAAATAAGGGCTTCTGAGGCCCACTTACACAGACGCAGCAGGCCCCTGCAGCCAGAAAACAGTCCCAGACCCGAGCAGACCCGAGGAACGGATGCCAAATAGAATAGATCCGTGATCGGACCCATTCTATCTGGCATCGGTTGCTCGCGTCTTCTGCTTCTGTTTGGGGCTTCTGTTTCTGCTTTCTCCTTCCCTCCCACCCGAGAGAGGCTGAAAGAGAAAGGTGAGAGAGAAAGGTGAGAGAGAGAGAGGTGTGTGTGTGTGTGAGAGAGAGAGAGGCTGAGAGAGACAGAGGCTGAGAGAGGCTTCTGGGACACGGCCAGGCAGCTTTAAAGCTGATTCCTGCTTGGGGGGGGGGGGGGGGAGGGAATCCTCTGTTGAGAGGTGTTACCTGGTCTTTAGCAATAGATGTGCCTTTAGCAATAGATGTGGGTGAAACGTCAGGAGAGAGTGCTGCTTCTGGGACACGGCCAGGCAGCTTCAAAGCCTGCCTGATTCCTGCCTGGAGGGAGGGAATCCTCTTTTGACTCAGGACTTTGTAATAAGGTAATATGTTGAATTACTCTTTAATAATTTGTATAAATGTATGTCAGTGATCAAATGTATATTTGAAGGTGTCTTTGCCCTGTTGCTCTCTTTTTGATATTGAATTTGATGAATCAATAGAAAGATATATTTCTTAAAATATACCTCTGAGTATTTATTTATTTAGATTTCAGCTTGTTCCAGTTGCTTCCAGTTTTGGCCTACAACTCCCAGAAAACCCAGCCAGTTTACCAGCTGTTAGGATTTCTGGGAGTTGTAGGCCAAAACCATCTGGGAACCCCAAGTTGAGAACCACTGTGTTAGAAGAAGCTCATACTGTATCTGTGTGTTTCATTTGCATTAATTGATTATTTGTTGATATAGTTTGCTTCTATCATGTTGTTAGTATATTACACTCTCTGTACTTTCATCAAAATGCAGAAAGTTGGTGGAACCATTTCTATATGTTATAAACCTTCAGCTCCAGTCGATTGTACTTCAAAAAGTGAAGGCAAATGTTTCCCCCTTGATTTGCCTGTGCTTACAACAGCGTCAGACCTGTTTTCCTAATAACAAACAATTAAGAAAATTCGTTATTAATTACGTTCCAATTACTAATCTTTGGGAAATTTTTTTGTATCTATTTCTATTACTAATAAAAAATCCCCCCCCCCTTTGTAGTTTAGAATCAATTTTTTTATGGATCAAACACCCCTAATATATATATATTACCTGGCCTTCAGCAATAGATGTGCCTTTAACAATTGATGTTAGGATTGGTTTAGAACCCAAAAATCGCGATTCGAAAATCAAATGGGGGGGGGTATTAGCAATAGAAAGACTTACAAAAAACTTTCCAAAAAGTTCTAAAAAGCAACGTAATTACTAACGAAATTCTTAATTAGTTCTAAAGTAGGCAAAGCAGGGAAACAGGACTGACACTCTTAAAAGCACAGGCAAATCAAGGGGCAACATTTCCCTTGGTTTCCTTGCAGGGAGATATAATGCATTAATATATATTATTATTAATATTATTATAATAATAAAAGGCCAGGGTTTCTTTGCAGGGACATATAATGCACTAATATATTATTATTAATATTATTTTATAATAATAAAAGGCCAGGGTTTCTTTGCAGGGACATATAATGCACTAATATATTATTATTAATATTATTATAATAATAAAAGGCCAGGGTTTCTTTGCAGGGATATATAATGCACTAATATATTATTATTAATATTATTATAATAATAAAAGGCCAGGGTTTCTTTGCAGGGACATATAATGCACTAATATATTATTATTAATATTATTATAATAATAAAAGGCCAGGGTTTCTTTGCAGGTACATATAATGCCCTAATATATTATTATTAATATTATTATAATAATAAAAGGCCAGGGTTTCTTTGCAGGGACATATAATGCACTAATATATTATTATTAATATTATTAAATAAAATAGTTGCCCACCTCTGGTGTAGGACTTGCTTCTGTAGAGTTCTCCTTACTCCAGCTTTTCCCCATTCAGTGTTCCATACCACTCTAGGATCTCCGTTTGAACTCTATGGTTTTTCCTGATTCTGAACTCTTCCTTCTGCTCTCCGTGCTCTTTTCACTCCCTGCTCCCCTTCCCTCAGCCTTTTTAATGTCCTTCTCATCTGTCCTTCTATCCAGCCTAATTTCCTGGGGGTTTAAACCGCTATTTTCCTCTCAGTCCTCCAGGCCCCTCTAGGAGTCCCGATCTGGTTCTCTATCGTTTCCGGCTGGTTTTTCACTTCCTACAGGAAGGCCTTTCACTCTAATTAGGCTCCGAGCATGGAAAGGCCCCGATCTGACTGTGAGTAATGACTGGAAAGCTATTTTGGAGGGGAAAATTTTCCTGTTAGGGGGGCATCCGAAATATTTACAAATCTAACGAAAATTTGGGCCCAGGAAGTGCGGAAAAGAAAGTCCACTTCCAGGTTCGCCACCGCGATGCGTATAAACTTGAAAGTCCCATTACATACGAATCCCTTCCGAATTCATTTAATTTTCATAACTTTTTGCTCATGCCTAATACACACACACACACACACACACACACACACACATCCCCTCTTGGCAAGTTAAAAGGGATAAGTTGTTACTTATTTAGGTCAATACTCACACTGAGGTTCATTGGAGCTTCTTTCCCGATTGCAGTAGGAATGATGGGTATTTATTGAGCTGAGAAAGTGCTCTGTAACTGCCCATTCTCTGACACGTTTTTCTTTGCTTGATCTAATCTTTTGCTTGTTCTATATTCTCTGCATATTTCCCCTGTGTTATTTGGTCTCCAGTTCCCTAATCTTCCTTCCTTTTCCAAATGTGCCGAGAAGACAAAGAAAATCTTTATGTGATTCCTACAGACTGCAGGCCATACAAAGGGACGGATAAAAAACATGCCATAGAGGTATGAGTGGCAAAAAGGAAAAGAAAGAGAGTGTCTTCCCTGATGAATTCACTACCTATTTCTTTCATACAAAAGTTGGGCATTTGAAACAGGGTGAGAATGATGTTAGAACATAAGAACATAACATAAGAACATAAGAAGAGCCATGCTGAATCGGGCCTCAGCCCATCTAGTCCAGCATTCTGTGTCACACAGTGGCCCACTAGTTGTACACAGGGATCTCTAGCAGAAAGGAGGGCAAAACCCTCACCTGCTCCCGACCCCCCACAACCAGTACCCGGGGAAATCCTGCCTGTTGATTTCTTTGGAAGGCTAATTCTGGTTCCCTTCATTGTATGAGTCAATCCATAGTTCATGCAATTTCAGCCCCAGCAGATGTGTATATTTGTGCTGCAGTGAAGAAATGATTACAGGTCAACTTCAAATGCAACACCCTGCACTAGAGAACAACCGTTTTCAACTTGTGCCATAGGAAGTACTTCTAAGAATAGCTGCATAGTGCTTGCAGAAGACTAAACTATTTTTCCATGACCAGGAAATGGAATACTTCAATTGTATTTCAAAAGTTTCCCAGGCAGTATTCAAATCCTAAGAAGGGCAAAGAATTGTTGCAGTGGATGGGAGTTGAGGTGAAGAGAAAAATATGAAGCCCCTGTTTCTTTTGAGTTAAGTTATGCTAAAGTTCTGTTAACTATGCACTCTGCAATTGCTTTTCAATCCAATGAGATTATACTTTGATTGGAACATTGCATATACATATGCTGATGAAGAATCCAAAGAATGTTATCTCTTTGGGACTGTCAAGGTTAGAAGTCTGCAAATGCTTTCATTTTGCAAATCATTTTGTGAACAAATTGCCAAGGAGGGATGCCCAACATGGTGGGTGAGGATTTTTCTTCATATGAACAGCAGAGTCATGCAAGTTTCCTGACAATTTTCCCTTTCTCTCTCTCTCTCTCTCTCTCTCTCTCTCTCTCTCTCTCTCTCTCTCTCTCTCAATCCCAATCTCCTCCTCCATTTTCTTTATTTTAAATCTCATATGATTCGTAAACATGTTCCTCCTCTCCCAACTTCTCTGGCATTGTTTTTCAGTTAATGATATGTAGATTTGATTACCCATTTCTTTGTGTTTGTAATATGTATCTAGTATGATCAGTCTGATACAATATTTGTAAACATTGTTTTGCCAGTGTACATTGTATTAGGCTTCTTCTAGAGAACAAAAGTAAAGTTCATGCAGACCTAAATTGTTCACACTCAAAGGGGCATAAGAAGACATAACCTTGTCAGCAAGACTATATTACCTACTTAGCTCACTATTACCTATTCTGCATGACAGTAGGATCTCAGACAGAGATATTATCCATCATCTGATTGGTTGTTGTGTGCCTTCAAATAATGTTTTATTTGTGGTGATCGTAAATTGAAAAAATTAATAGAAGCACTCTCTCTTTGTGCATGAATTAGATCACAAATTAAAAAATGTTTAACCACTCCACGAAACCGCCACCATTTCTAAAACAAAACTCCCCTCAATTGTTGCTGGTGTTTTTTAATTTTGAAATTGAAATTACAAGAAAGGTGGTTCTAATTATACATTGAGAACTTTCTGACAGTAGGAAGTATTAAACAGACTTAAGGCCTTGTAACCCAGAATATCAAGGCAGATAATCCACAATATCTGCTTTCAACTGGATTATCTGAGCCCTCACTGCCATATAATCCAGTTCAGTGTGGCTTTTATACAGCTATTATTTAGGGTCCTAAATCGGGATATGAGGGACTCTTTTTCATTGAAGCTAAATGGCTAAACTATCAAGGATGTTATAATTGTTCTGCACAGCCAAAAGGGATTAGGTGGTCCTTGCAGTTTCTTCCAGATCATCTGTGCTTTTATGAACAATTCTGAAGATCAGGTCAGAGATCTCTGTAGGCCTTGGTTTGAGTGACTACTGGGCAAAGATACTGAGACATCTCATCCTGTAATCCTTATCTTGTCTTGATTAGGGCAGGAAGGAAAGTATGAGAGGCAATAACCAGTAAACTTCATATCCTTTCATCTTATCAGACACAGTATTGATTTTTAACTATTTAATTGCTTGGTTTCACTGCTTTCTGGAAACAAAATGCGCATTATCACTTTAGCCTATTTAATACAGATGTGATCAATTATGTTCTCAGTTTTGTTGTTTCTTTGAATCCCACCTTTGTTTTCATCACATCAGTCACATCAGTCTGCAAGACTTTCTTTTTTTGCTTCAAGTATGGAAATTTATACACATAGGCCATAATGTACACATTCTTCTAGAATTTTTTCCTAGCTAATATATTTTGGAATACAGTTCATAGAGTCATAGAATCATAGAACTGGAAGAGACCACGTGGGCCATCTAGTCCAACCTCCTGACATGCAGGAAAAGAACAAAGTACCCCTGACAGATTTCCTCCACTAACTAAAGTGTTTTGGGCATAAAATTTAATACACTTTAAACATTTGCAATATTAAAATATTTATGTAATATATTGCATACAAAATATACCACAAGGTTGAAAATTTGCCTTGTCTTGAAATAAATAGCAAGTATGAAATGGAGCATTTTACTGATTCAAACATTTTCCCATCTGTCAAAACTACTAGTGTTGTAACATCTTAGAAATGAAATATCACTTGGAAATACCTTTGTTCCCCGAGTGCCTCTTATATATGCCCAAAGAGCTAGAAATTGCAGGAAAAAGTAACAAAAAAAGGTCTCCCCATGGGAAACCAACATTCTTGTTCCCTGGCAGACATTTCTAAACTGGAATTATTTCTCCTGAGACTTGTCATGATCTAGAAATATGGATTCCCTTCTCCTTAGCTTCCCAGATAGAAGGTTAAGGAGAATGGAGGGGGCTTGGGAAGGAGGGAGGGGGATTCCCTTCTCCTTAGTTTCCCAGAAGTAGGGTGGGAGAAGCATCACCCACATCAAACTGTAGCTAGCAAACTTACCAGTCTGGTTTTGGAAAAGGGACAGGGCTTTCTAACTGGCCTCATTCAGGACCTGAATGAGGTGAGCTGGGAAGCTGCCACTCCTTCATCAGGCTAAACATGTCCAGCAGTTTCAGCCGCTCCTCATAGGGCTTGTTCTCCAGAACCTTGATCATTTTAGTAGCCCTCCTCTGGACACATTCCAGCTTGTCAATATCTCTCTTCAATTGTGGTGCCCTGAATTGGACACAATACTCCAGGTGTGATCTAACCAAGGGAGAATAGAGAGGTATAGCATGACTTCCCTGGATCTAGACATTCCTTTTGTTGCAGGCCAAAATCCCATTGGCTTTTTTTGCTGCCACATCACATTGTTGGCTCAGGTTTAACTTGTTGTCTATGAGGACTCCAATATCTTTTTCACACGTACTGTTCTCAACACATGCGTCCCCCATTCTGTATCTTTGCATTTCATTTTTTTGTGCCTAAGTGGAGTATCTTGCATTTGTCACGGTTGAACTTCATTTTGTTAGTTTTGGCCCATCTCTTTAATCTGTTAAGAATAAGATCATTTTGAATTTTGCTCCTGTCTTCTAGAGTAGTGGCTATCCTTCCCAATTTGGTGTGATCTGCAAACTGGGTGATCATGCTTTCTAACCCTTCATCTATGTCATTATTAAAGATGTTGAACAGAACCGGGCCCAGGATGGAACCCTGCTTATGGCACTCCACTTGTCACTTCTTTCCAGGATGAAGAGGGAGCATTAGTGAGCACCCTCTGGGTTCGTCCACTTAACCAGTTACAGATCCACCTAACCATAGTTTTGCCTAGCCCACATTTGACTAGTTTGTTTGCCAGAAGGTCATGGGGGAACTTGTCGAAAGCCTTACTGAAGTCCAGATATGCTACACCCATGGTATTCTTTGCATCTACCCAGCTTGTAACTCTATTTGGTGGGACAAGGTTGGAGAGCTGGACTCAAACTCTTAGATAATCTTCAGTAGAGTTATTGTCACCCATTATTTGACCCCCTGAAACAATAGTTCCCCAATTTCATAGGAACATATGGCTTAATTGCTTTTGACAAGTGTGGAGAAAAAGCTCCCATGACTAAGGCTTTCATGCCATGAATGGGGAGAGGGAGTGGAGGGAACCGTCTTCGTCAGTTCTCTCCCATCTTTCCCCATCTTGTGGGATGGCCAACCATCACATGCCTGCCTTTCCCTCACTTTCTACTCCTTTTCTTCCTTTGGAATTGGATAACACCCAACCCCTGAAGATGCGTGTAAGGTTCTATTTACATAAACAGCAGAAAGGGAGCCTCAGAGAGTCCCACTGGAAGTGCCTTTATGTCATGTAATGGGCTTCATGTTTCCATACACTTTTCAAGTCTCAATACATCCCTAATCCCATCTGATGAGATCCTAAAGTGGTTCTTTTTAGCTATCTGATTAAAAGGATAATTATGCAGGTTCTTGTAATGTTATCATGCGGTGATTCATAATAGTAACTTCTGCAAATATTAATTTAGTATATGTTGGTCACTGCCATGCTATCTTTTTAATCATTCCATTAATAATAATGTTCTAACCTTTGCTTTTAGGTCACATGAAAATAATAAAAGACCTAGTGATGCATGATCAAATGTATTTAAGAAAATAATTAAGTAGCACCTGGTTTCAAAAGATTGCCTCTGGATGGTCTAGAAGTTTAAATATTATTCCAAAGTGGGTCAAGTCCATTAAGCAAACCAAACACAAGTTGAGATACACTACTGCATTGATCTTTACAGCATTAACTGAGCTACTAGATAATGCAGAATCACACTTGACCTAAGGGGCAAGAATACAATGAGGTTTCTATGTTTGCCTCTTAGGTAGATATTATATACCTTTAGCAGAAAATGTGAATTGCATAATGCATATCAGACTGAGGTTGATCCATAGTCACTGGACCCTTATACACTCCACAATTACATTCCAATTTAATTGCCACAGCTGTATCTCAGAAAATCCTGTCTTTTGTAATTTGTAATCTGGATTTTCTCCAGAGTTCTATTGTCACTTCTGCCCCCTGATTATCCAATTTATGATGGTGGTTAAAATAGATATTAAGTTAATATCAACTTGCCGCTTGAGCATTTCAAAGTATTGGAATCTCAGGATGTTCACATGGGAAATGAACAGAGTTTTGGTACCTTTTTGGGATATCTATCTATCTATATATATATATTTCTTCACGTCGTGCAACTCGGTACATAGACAACAAAACTATAAGCCGCAAAACCACTGAAATTGGCAGAACATTTAAACATACCACGAGGTATGTTTACAGCCAAAAAACCCTGACCTACATACCTCCCAACACCCCCAAACACAACCCCCCAAAAACGGGCAACGGAACACGGCATCTGTGCCTCTTCACTGCCAGCGCGCATTCAGAACGTTCCCGCATGGCAGCCAACACTCACCCTCGCCTCCTCCTTCCGCCTCCCCCTCGCTGCTCCGAACGGAGGGAGGAGGAGGGCCTACCCCCTCCTCCGTCCCGCCTACACCCCCGGCGCTACAATCGTGCTGGGGGAGGGAGGGAGGAGGAGGGACTAAAGAGGAGCAAGGGAGGCCCCTCCCTTCCTCCTCCTTACCATCTCCTCCTCCGTCCCGCCTACACCCCCGGTGCTACGATCGTGCTGGGGGAGGGAGGGAGGAGGAGGGACTAAAGAGGAGCAAGGGAGGCCCCTCCCTTCCTCCTCCTTACCCCCTCCTCCGTCCCGCCTACACCCCCGGTGCTACGATCGCTTTGGGGGAGGGAGGGAGGAGGATGGACTAAAGAGGAGGCCCTCTCCTTCCTCTCCCAGTTTTAACTTCCCCCATTCTCCAGCCCCTCTCCCTCCACTTTCCATTCCCAGCCTTCCCCACATTCCACCCTCTCTTTCCCATGTCATTCTTCCCCCTTTCACACACACATATACATACACATATATACATATATACACATACTAGGCATGGGCTCTGAGTAATTAAAATTAAATGATATCGGAAGAGATTCGTAAGAAATGCTACTTTTGAGTATTTCCGCATCTGGAACGCCAACCAGGAAGTGGACATTGTTTATCGAACTTCGGGGGTCAGGATTTTCTTAAGTATCGTAATTAGGTCGTAAGGGGGGAGGCACCCTCCTTCTCTCTCACCACCCTCCCACCTCCCTTGCCAATAAGTATTGGCAAGGCAAGCCCTAAACTCACTCCTTCTTTCAGCTGGAAGCCTGGAAAAATGTAAACAGAGAGGTTTACTCAGAAGTAAATCTGCAAAGGAAGTAAACAGAGAGGTTTACTCAAAAGTAAATCCGCAAAGGAGGGCACTTTGAACGAAGTGCCCTCCTTTGTGGATTTACTCTTGAGTAAACCTCTCTGTTTACATTTTTCCAGACTTCCAGCCAAACGGGGCCCTCCCTGCCCCTCCTGCCTGCCAGGATCTAAAGCGTGCCAAGCCTTGAAGAGGCTTCATGACGGGCCAACTTCAGCCCTCCAGGTGTTTTGGACTTCAACTCCCACCATTCCTCACAGCCTCAGCCCTCTTCCTTTTCCACTCAGGCTGGGCAAACTTGGGCCCCTCCCTGTCCCTCCTGCCTGCCAGGATCTAAAGCATCAAAGAGTATTGGGGTAGTTGCACACAACATGTGAGAAACCAACCTAATGTATAATAGAATGAATGCTAACTTATAGAGTAAGTGCCTAAATATTATAAGTAATCCAACTGGTCATATACCTACATTCCATGCACATGCAATAATACAGCAGTAATAACAATGGGTATAAGAAGAAGTAGGGGTTAACAACATAAAATTCAAACCGAAGTATTCTGACTCTGGTCCCTCCTCAAGCGGTGCAAACTGCAAACGGCTCTTCTCTATGAGCCCGGGAGGCAGCGTCTCCCGGGACGAGCCCGGGCACCGCGTGTGCTGCCTGCGTGCACATACATATTCTTTGGGGAGGATTTGCTGCAGAATCCTGGGCTCATAGAGAAGAGCCCAGGATTATTATTATTTGTACCGCTTGAGGAGGGACCAGAGTCAGAATACTTCGGTTTGAATTTTATGTTGTTAACCCCTACCTCTTCTTATACCCAGGTTCTCATAATCTCTACTATTTAGTTGTTATATATACTTTAGAACAGGGCTGTCCAACTGGCGGCCCACGAGCTGTATACGGCCCCCAACCCCTTCCCCACAGCCCCCTACCCTCCTGCAAGATATCTGCTTTTTAAGTTTTTTTTAAAAAAATTAAAATATTTTTTTGAATATTTTTTTCGAATATTTTTTATTTATTTTTCCTGGGGGGGGTGAGGGGCGGGGCGGGAGGAGAAGCAGGCTCCCTTCCTCCTCCTCCTCCTCCTTCCCTCCCTCCCCCCTCTCTCTCCCTCTCTCCTTCTCTCTCTCTTTCCCCCTTTTATTCCTTCCCTTTTCCACCACTTAAAAGAAAGAGAGGAGAGAGTGCACCAAGCGAGAGGGGGCGTGGCCAGAGCGAAAAAGGGGCGGGGCCGAGTTTGGAGCGCGGGGGGATGCTCATCCATTCCCTTTCCGGCTTCCTCCTCTTCTGAGGATTCCTGCCAAGTTTGGTCCTGATCCATCATTATTTGAGTCCACAGTGCTCTCTGGATAGAGGAGAACTACAACTCCCAAACTCAAGGTTCAGTACTTTCTGTTGCTCTCATGAGAGTTGAGGTTTGATTCAACATGGCTGAGGAATGCTTTGATTGTATTTTCCCCTTATGGCAGAAGGAGGTAGGACTGGATGGCCCTTGGAGGTCTCCTATTCTAGGAACCCATTGTAATTCTTCTTATTATTATTATCATTAGAGGCTGAATGGCCATCTGTGAGGAATGCTTTGATTGTGTTTTCCCCTTATAGCAGAAGGAGATTGGACTGGATGGCCCTTGGAGGTCTCCTATTCTAGGAACCCATTGTAATTATTATTATAATATTATTATCATTAGAGGCTGAATGGCCATCTGTGAGGAATGCTTTGATTGTGTTTTCCCCTTATAGCAGAAGGAGATTGGACTGGATGGCCCTTGGAGGTCTCCTATTCTATGAACCCATTGTAATAATAATAATAATTATTATTATCATTAGAGGCTGAATGGCCATCTGTGAGGAATGCTTTGATTGTGTTTTCCCCTTATAGCAGAAGGAGGTAGGACTGGATGGCCCTTGGAGGTCTCCTATTCTAGGAACCCATTGTAATTATTATTATTAGTATTATTATTATTATTATCATCATCATTAGAGGCTGAACGGCCATCTGTGAGGAATGCTTTGATTGTGTTTTCCCTTATAGCAGAAGGAGATTGGACTGGATGGCCCTTGGAGGTCTCCTATTCTAGGAACCCATTGTAATTATTATTATTATTATTATTATTATTATTATCATCATTAGAGGCTGAATGGCCATCTGTGAGGAATGCTTTGATTGTGTTTTCCCTTATAGCAGAAGGAGATTGGACTGGATGGCCCTTGGAGGTCTCCTATTCTAGGAACCCATTGTAATTATTATTATTATTATTATTATTATTATCATCATTATTAGAAGCTGAATGGCCATCTGTGAGGATTGCTTTGATTGTGTTTTCCCCTTATAGCAGAAGGAGATTGGACTGGATGGCCCTTGGAGGTCTCCTATTCTAGGAACCCATTGTAATTATTATTATTATTATTATTATTATTATCATCATCATCATTAGAAGCTGAATGGCCATCTGTGAGGATTGCTTTGATTGTGTTTTCCCCTTATAGCAGAAGGAGATTGGACTGGATGGCCCTTGGAGGTCTCCTATTCAGGGAACCCATTGTAATTATTGTTATTATTATCATCATCATCATAGGCTGAATGGTCATCTGTGAGGAATGCTTTGATTGTATTTTCCCCTTATGGCAGAAGGAGATTGGACTGGATGGCCCTGGATGGCCCTTGGAGGTCTCCTACTCCAGGAACCTGTTGTTGTTGTTGTTGTTATTATTATTATTAGCAGAGGCAGAATGAATATTCTGCCTTATCATTCAGGGTTATAGGCTTGTGTGGAAGGGCCCTGGCTTCTTATTTGACTTCCTTTCCACACATCTGAATAAAATCCCATGTTATTTGCTTTAAACCAGATTATATGAGTGTGGACTCCGATAATCCAGTTCAAAGCAGGTATTCTGGGCTATATGGCTGTGTGGAAGGGCCCTGAGTCCACACTGCAATATAATCCAGTTCAAAGCAGGTTTTGTGGGGTTTCCTGCCTGGATATTCTGCGTTATATGGCTGTGTGAAGGGCCCTGAGTCCACACTGCAATATAATCCAGTTCAAAGCAGGTTTTGTGGGGTTTCCTGCCTGGATATTCTGCGTTATATGGCTGTGTGAAGGGCCCTGAGTCCACACTACAATATAATCCAGTTCAAAGCAGGTTTTGTAGGGTTTCCTTCCTGGATATTCTGAGTTATATGGCTGTGTGAAGGGCCCTGAGTCCACACTGCAATATAATCCAGTTCAAAGCAGGGACTGGGACTTGAGACTGGGATTTTGGTGTTCATCTCTATCTCCAAGTCAAAGCCCCGGTGTCCTCCACAGACACCTCCAAGGCAGGGAGGGGCCTGAGCTGGGGGCGGGGCAGGGGTGGAGCCGGGGAGGGGGCGGAGCCGGGGGCGGAGGCAGACCCTTTGGCCCCCCAGGTCATCAGTAACTGGAATTCCGGCCACAGGTCCGGTAGAAGTTGGACAGCCCTGCTTTAGAACATTGGGTTTATACAGGAATATATGGAAAACCAGGAACCCGGGCACAGCATTTGTAGTGTGCGGCGCGTCCATTGTTATTACTGCTGTATTATTGCATGTCCATGGAATGTAGGTATATGACCAGTTGGATTACTTATAATATTTAGGCACTTACTCTATAAGTTAGCATTCATTCTATTATACATTAGGTTGGTTTCTCACAGGATCTAAAGCGTGCCAAGCCTTGATGCACTTTAGATCCTGGCAGGGGAGGAGGAGTGGACGGGCCCTCCCTGCCCCTCCTGCCTGCCAGGATCTAAAGCCTTGAAGAGGCCTCATGATGGGCCAACTTCAGCCCTCCAGGTGTTTTGGACTTCAACTCCCACCATTCCTCACAGCCTCAGGCCTCTTCCTTTTCCTCTCAGCCTGGGCAAACTTGGGCCCTCACTCCCTCAGGATCGGGGTGAGATAGAGGCAGCGAGGAGCGAGGGGGGGCCTCCTCCTTTTTTTTGCTGCTTCCAAGAATAGAATACCCCCTCCCTCCCTCCCCTCCCTCCTTCCTATTGGGAGAGTCCCATCTAGAATTCAGTGTGATTTATTCCAGTTTTGGCCTACAACTCCCAGAAATCCCAGCCAGTTTACCAGCTGTTAGGATTTCTGGGAGTTGTAGGCCAAAACCATCTGGAATGCGCATGCGCTGGCATACGAGCTACTAACGAATTTCATTAGTAATTACGTTACATTTTTTAAAAAATTGGATTTTTTTTGTAAGTCTTTCTATTACTAATTTAAAAAATCCCCCCCCCCTTTGATTTTCGAACCCTGATTTTTGGGTTCTAAACCAAGCCTAACACATACATACACACATATACACATGCACACACATATATACATACACACATATACACATGCACACATGCACACACATATATACATACACACATATACATATACATATACACACATATATGCATACAGACATGCACACATACACACACATATACACATGCACATATACATATGCACACATATATACACACATAAACATATATACACATACCTACACACATACACATATATACACACATACACACATATACACATGCACACACATATACACACACATATACATATATACACATGCACACACATATATACATACACACACATATATTCATTCATTTATTAGATTTCTGCACCGCCACTCCCGGAAGGCTCGGGGCGGCTCACACAAGCATATACAAAACAACACATTAAAAGCAGGTTAAAAACACATTAAATGAACACACAATCTAAACAGGTAGATTAAAACCTAATGTGCCGAGAACAAGGCACAGCAGTGTAAGAACAAGTACAGCATATTACAGAGTCGGCGGGCGTTGGTAGGATCTATAGGCCGAAGGCCTGTTGGAAAAGATAGGTCTTGCACGCACGCCTGAAAGGCAAGAGATCTCGGATGGCACGCGTCTCAGCTGGGAGGGCGTTCCACAACGTGGGCGCAATCACGGAGAACGCCCTCTTACGAGTTGCTGCTAATTTGGCTGACTTCACCGATGGAATGACTAACAGGTTAGTGCTTTCGGACCGAAGTGATCTCGTAGGGCAATATGGGGAAAGACGGTCCCTCAGATATGCTGGCCCCAGGCCGTGCAAGGCCTTAAAGGTGAGCACCAACACTTTGAAGGTGATCCGGTGCTCAATTGGGAGCCAGTGCAGATCCTGCAAAGTAGGTGTTATGTGGCAGCCTGCTGGCATACCAGACAGGAGCTGGGCGGCAGTGTTCTGCACCAGCTTGAGCTTCCGGGTCACCGACAGAGGAAGGCCAACGTAGAGTGCGTTACAGTAATCCAGTCTTGAGATGACCGTCGCTTGGATCACCGTGGCAAGGTCATTCCGGGATAGATAGGGGGCCAGCCGCCTTGCCTGTCTGAGATGGAAAAAAGCAGATTTGCTGACCATGGAGACCTGGGTCTCCATGGTCAATTGGGAGTCCAAATGGACTCCCAAGCTCTTTACAGAAGGCAATGGGCATAACGCCACACTGTCCAGGGTTGGAAGCTGGACATCCCCATCGCCCGGACGACCCAGCCACAAGATCTCCGTCTTCGCTGGATTCACCCTCAACCTACTGGCTCGCAGCCATTATACACATGCACATACATATATACATACACACATATACACTCTCATATACACACACATATATACATACAGACATGCACACATACACACACATATACACATGCACATATATATATGCACACACATATATACATACACACATAAACATATATACACATGCACACACATATATGCACACACATAAACATATATACACATACCTACACACATACACATATATACACATGCACACACATATATACACACATATACATATATACTAGGCATGAGAAAAATGAAACGGAAATTAAAAGGATTCATAAGAGATTCGTATGTAATGGGACTTTTGAGCTTTTACGGATCACTGCCGCGAACCCGGAAGTAGACTTCCTTTTACGGTCCTTGAGGCCAACAATTTGCGTTATGATCGTAATAAATTCTTAATTATTAATTAATTAATTAATGTACTACGTACTTACTTCTCCCTGTCTTCTCCTCCTCATTTCCTTCCCGCCTTCATCCAGCTTCTTCTTTTTCCCGCATTTCTATGGGGAACTGGAAGTGACGCTGCTGCTAGGTAGGCAATGCATTCTGGAAAGTGTAGTCCTCCACGCTTCCCCCCCTCCTTCTCTTCCCCGTTGCTTTGCTGCCATGCCCCATCGGAGGGGCCAGCTTCACACACACACACGCGCGCGCTTCTCCTCCTCTCTCTCCCTGCGCTCTCTCAGATGCTTCTCTTCGCAGGGGCCAGCTTCAGCCCTCCAGGTACGTGTTTTGGACTTCAACTCCCACCATTCCTCACAGTTTCAGGCCTCTTCCTTTTCCTCTCAGCCTGGGCAAACTTGGGCCCTCGCTCCCTCAGGATCGGGGTGAGAGAGAGGCAACGAGGAGCGAGGGGGGGCCTCCTCCTTTTTGCTGCTTCCAAGAATACAATACCCCCCTCCCTCCCTTCCTCCTTCCCTCCCTCCTTCCTATTTGGAGAGTCCCATCTAGAATTCAGTGTGGTTTATTCAAGTTTTGGCCTACAACTCCCAGAAATCCCAGCCAATTTACCAGCTGTTAGGATTTCTTGGGAGTTGGAGGCCATAACCAACTGGACTGCGCATGCGCTGGCAAACGAATTACTAACGAATTTCGTTAGTACTTAAGTTACATTTTAGAAATTTTTGGAAAATTTTTTGTAAGTCTTTCTTTTACTAATCAAAAAAAATCCCCCCCCCCCATTTGATTTTAGAATCGCCATTTTTAGATTCGAAACCATGCCTAATATATACACATGCACACACACATATACATACACATACCTACACACATACACAAATACACATGTACATATGCACACAAACATGCACATCTGTACATACACAGAAAGGGAAAGACAAGACAGAAGGAAGAAGGAAACACACACATACCCACAGCAACGCGTGGCAGGGACTGCTAGTTAATTATATGAATACATAGATATAAACATACACATTCCTCTGTTAAGGCATTATAACATTTCATAAATGTTTTTGTATGTGCAGAACTCAGTCTCTTCTATCGTATCTGTAACTATCCATAAAGGAATACAGCCCCATCTGTTGCAAATTAAGAATCTCTAGACATACATTCAAAGATTAATCACCTTGAACAGTGTTAAATCTTAATCTATATCAGACATTAATTCATTACATTCATAATTAAACATATATCCATTTCAGCATTGCCTACATTTTCCCCTTTCCAGTACCATATTTTAACATGTTTGGACAGGTTAGAAACTTTGTTCTCTATTAGTAACAAGCCAGCTTTTGCAACAGTAGTTTGTCAGTACAAACATATGAGGGATGTTCATTAAAGATTTCCCCTGACCCACTTGTATTTATCACAGGATGCCGAAACTGTGCATGTGTATTAATACAAGTCTCTATAGGTTATCTGCCAATTTACAACTCAGAGCTGATAACAACCTTAATTTTACAGTGCTGAAGTGGTGTGAGGTTTGATAGTGGACCCAGTGGAATACAGAGCAGTCATCAAGTTTCTTTACTTGAAAGGCTGCATACCAAAGGAGACGTTCGATGTGATGAAAGAGGTTTATGGTGATGATTCCCCATCATATGATGTAGTCAAGAACTTGCATTGCTAATTCAAATGTAGTTGGACTTTGGTGAAAACAGCTCTAATTCCAGGGTGACCCCACTTTGGTATTGATGAACACACCATCTAGCAAGTAGAAATTGCCATTTTAAAAATCACCACATCATCATTCACCACCTAGCCCAAAATGTCAAGATGGGGTCAGTGGACACAAATTATCAACGACCATCTTCACATGCATAAAGTATCCACTCGCTGGGTCCTCCAGCTGTTCACACCTTTCCAGAAGCAGGCATGAGTCAAATGTTCTCAGGCTCTATTGACGATATGTCAGAAGGACGATATGCCAGGAGGACTTTTTCAACAGAATGATCACACAGGTCCATCACTATGATCCTGAGACTAGTTGATGCAATGGAAGCATAATGGAAGCATAATGACTCCCCGCCTCGAAAGAAGGCACATGCCCAACTCCTGGGAGGCAAGGTCATGCTCAGAGTATTTTGGGACCAGCACGGAATAGTATTGATGCATTTCCTAGCAAAGGGTACAATGATCACTGGAGCATACTGTGCTTCACTGCTGCAGAAATTGCAGGAGGCCATCAAAACCAAGAGACATGGCCTGCTCACCAAAAATGTCCGCCTTCTGCAAGACAATACACCACATGTTGCCCAAATAGAAGCATGCTCCTGTGGCTTTGAAATTCTACCACATCCCCCTTATTCACCTCACCTTGCACCATCAGACTTCTGCCTCTTTTTAACAATGAAGTTATTTTTGAAGGGCAAGCATTTTTCAGATGATGAGACTCTGATTTCCGAAGTCACAACATGATTTTTGGAGCAACCTGTTGACTTCTACAAGCAAGGTGTTTACAGTTGCTTAAAAATATGGGAGAAGTGTGTCCCCCTGGGTGGAACCTATGTAGAGAAGGACTAATAACTGTGCCAAATTTCATTGCTCTCAGTCCACAGGAAGTCGATCAGGGGAAATCTTTAATGAACACCCCTCGCATCTAAAAGCAATCTAAGCTGTGACTCTATTATTGCTTCTTTTCTTTACAGTTTCCCCCCAGAATAACAATTATGCAATCAAAATGAGTAAAAAAAATGGCATTGTTACCCATTTATACTTATCCAATCAAAACAAAGATATCTAAATACAAGGATATCTCAAGAACAGCTGAAGCCTTTTCTGTCTACCATCTTAACTACATCACATCACAACACTTATGCTGAGGTTATTCTTAGTCAAATTTACTGGATGTCCTTTTATCATTTTTAAATTGTATTAGCTGAAGGTTATTACAGGTCATGGTTTATTACAGGCGTGGTTTATTTTAGAGAATGTCTTGTAGAGATTTGAATCATAGAGTTGGAGGATACTGCAAGGGGCATCTAGTTAAACCCCTGCTATGCAGGAAAAACACAATCAAAGCATCCCTGACAGATGGCCATCCAGCCCCTGATTAAAAGCACCCCAAAAGGGAACTTACATCACACCACAAGGGAATGAATTCCACTGTTAAATGGCTTTTACATTCAGGAAGTTTTTCCTAATGTTCTAGTGGAATCTCCTTTCCTGTAATTTCTCACCTTTTATAGTCTAAATGTAATTTCCTTTCAAGATAGCAAATGGTGGGTGTTTTACAAATAACAATTTCAAAAATATTACTATGTTTGCTTATCACTAAAATATGGTACTTCTTTTCCCACTTGAAAGAAACTAATGGAACCAGGCAATGAAGTTGGGGATATAAAGGGTGAATTGATTCACCATTTGACTGTGAAAAGAAGTCGTAATATGGGTTCTGTCGACAGCAAGAGGTTCCAACTTGACTTCCTCCTAGGTTTTCCTAAGAGTTCTGAATATTGGCCAAAATATTCACTTTCATTAATAGGAAGACCTTCTGTGGACTCTTCATCCCCTCCCAAGACACTGTATGTCCCACTTGCGGCTTTTTGCCGCTGCAAAGAGAAATTTGGCCACCTGTTGTAGCAACCCAGTTCCCTTTCGTGCCTGGAGGGCAAGGGGCGGCACCAGGGGTCCCACTTGCATTAGGGCCAGCTGCAGCTGATGAGGACATGGAGGAAGGGGATGATGAGTTAGCTGGGCCTTCTTCGCCCACAGAGAGCTTGGCCTGGGATGATGAATAGCCTGACGGCTATGATAGCTGGGAAAGTCGGGCTGACACTGAAAGTGCTGACTCCGATAATCAGTATGAGAAACCAGGTGGTTATGGGTCGCAGGAAAGGATTAGGGATGAGCCCATGGAAGCTGAAAGGGAGTTAGGCTCTCATGAAGATAGCGACCCAGGTGCTGGGAGGCAAGGACGGAGCTTTGATAGGAGACGGAGCATTGAGTCCAGCAGGAGGGAATGGCACCGAAGCCTAGAGCGCCAGAGGAGCGCTAGATCCCGTAGCACAGATTGGCGCAGAAGCCTAGAGCGTCGGGGGTCTCACAAAGGGAATTAAGTATAGGATCCGTGGGAAAGGATCCTCAGTAGCTCGGCCACTTCTGTTCTGAAGGGAGTGAAGCGAGCGAAGATCCACGGAGCCAGGTTGCCGGCTCGTGCCTTGCCAAGAAGTTTCTTGGGCCTTGTTATGAACTTTGCCTTGTTCCTTTGCCACGGACCAAGTCCTTGATCTGCATTGTTATTGCGGAACCTTGGCTACTTTTGCCTTTGGATTTTACTTACGGACTCTTTACCTTTTTGATTGAACTTTTGATACTTTTATGGACAATTTGCCTTTTCACCTGTTTCTTATTATTCAATAAATAGTTAGCTGATTACCATCTCTGTGTGTGTGATTAAGGGGCTGGGCCGAGACCCTGCATCGTGACACCTGTTCTGTTACCCTTTTGTCAAGATCAGACAGTAAATAAGTACAGTACCAATTTAGGGTTCTTCCTGGCCATTTGGTGAGTAGAGGGGATATTAACCTTAGTCTATCATCCCTGTAAATTGTGCAAATAAAAAGTACATGTATTACAGTTTCTATTTTACCCTCCCCGCAAGGGCAGACTCTGTGTTCATAATCAGTTCCTTTGTATCTACCTTCTAGTATGGCTGATTTGAGGGCATTAAATCTGCCCCAACTAAAAGCAAGACGAAATTTTGGGATATTTAAATTTTCTAAGTATTTGGCATATCCCAAAGGATTAAATGTTAGGCCTAAATTTAGTGGAGAGCATGTCGAGCATGCCAGAGTCATTGAGGCCTGTTTGTCTATATCACTGATTAGTTCTGCTAAGGTCTGCATTGTCTTTTTATGCTCAAGACTGCTCAGAATGTTCTCTGAGAGGCCCATCTGCCTAAGTTTCTGATTTAATGCTTTGATTCGGTGGGTCTTATTAATCATAACCCAAATGTGATGTTATTAATTTCTTAAATGTTGTATTCTATTGTTCTACTTTCACCTGACTTAGCCGATGGTTTGTTGACCGAAATAAAGGCTACTGACTGACTGACTGACGGACTGTATGTCCCATGCCACAAAGGGGGAAAACATGCCCTAGGCCAGGGCTGTCCAACAGGCGACCCGCGGGCCATACACGGCCCCTGAGCCCCTTGCCCGTGGCCCTCCTCTCCTCCGTAAAAAAGATTCCAAAAAAATTCCCCCCAAAAATTCAAAAAAGATCCAGAAAAAATTCAAAAAAAGTGCACATGCGCGCAGTTTTGCCTGATTCTGATGCTGGTATGACGCTTTCGGAGGGAGGGCGGAGCCATGGGGAGCCCCCAGTGGCTCCTCCCTCTCTCCCAAAGCATTAGGCCAGCCGCGGAAGCCAGCAAAATCGCCGGCTTCCACGGCTGCCGTGATGCCTTGGAAGGGAGGAGGGGTCCCCCGTGGCTCCTCCCTCTCTTCCCAAGTGTCACGGCAGCCGCTGAGGCCAGCGAAATCACCAGCTTCCACAGCTGCCGTGATGCCTTGGAAGGGAGGGGGTCCCCCACGGTGCCTCCCTCTCTCCCAAAGCCTCACAGCAGCTGCGGAAGCCAGCAAAATCGCCGGCTTCCGCAGCTGCCATGACGCCTTGAAAGGGAGGGGGTCCCCCGCGGTGCCTCCCTCTCTCCCAAAACGTCACGGCAGCCGCTGAAGCCGGCGAAATCGCCAGCTTCCATGGCTGCCGTGATGCCTTGGAAGGGAGGGGGGTCCCCCGTGGCGCCTCCCTCTCTCCCAAAGCTTCAGAACAGCTGTTCTGACGCTTTGGGAGAGGGGGTGGAGCTACGTGGCCGGGGGCATGGCCGGGGCGTGGCCGAGTGGCCCCCCAGGTGATCACTCACCAGAAGTCCGGCCCTTGAGCCGACAGAAGTTGGACTGCCCTGCCCTAGGCTGCCCCATCCACTCAACCCCCTGAATCACAGGAGTAAGTCTCCTGTTTCACTGTAGGTGTTAAAGGGCCATCTTCACTGCCACTTTAATTTTTTCTCTCTCAGTCAGTTACTGCCCATTAAACAATGACATCTCATGTTACACAGTGCAAGGTAGGCAAAAACACCCCAGGAAAGGCAGGAGGAAATTCCTACCCAGGTCTAAAAGGCAAATAACAAAATGCATGCACTGTTCAAAGTATGAGTAGATGTGAAGGGCAAGTGAAGGGAGAATTGAGATGGAACAAGCTTAGAAACACCAATGCTCTCCCTCATCTTCTCAGTACCGGAACAGTGCCTCAAGATATCAATGATTTCCTGCTCTCCAAGTGTCCTTTCTAGAAGCAAGCTAAGGTGTCCCTTTCCTTCAGCCAGACTTCACTGTGTGGGTGCAAGAGTGGAATCTGGGGGATGATGTACTGAGCCCTGAGAAAAAAACAAATTCAGCCAGGAAGTAAATAATAAGTAAATAATTCAAAAGATTTTGAAACAAAGGTATAAAGGCTTTCACATCTTTAACTGGCGGAAGATTGATCACCATGGATCTAGCCAAGCCATCAATAAAGTAAGACATTTTTGACATTGTAATCTTCTTCAAATCCAGCTATTTGTCATTTATCTAGGGGACTCATCACAAAGGCCAGGCAAAATGCCCTGCTTTGCCTGGCTTCAGCGAGAAAATAGAGGGGCAGCAGGGTGTATTTGCTGCCCTGCGCACAGCTATCTCTCAGTGACACTACCCACATTGCATATGGGAAGCATCGCTCTTCTGTAGAGAATCTGTGGGAAGCCTCCGGGGTTGTGGAGGAAACGTCCAATGACACTTCCACCCTGATTGGGGGCAAAGCCTCCACCGGAAGCCACAGAATGTGATGTGTGATGGCCAGCCTGGAGCTCTGTCCAGAAGACAGGGTGGAAGTATCCTAGGATGCTGATTTAGGTTAGTGTGATGGTCATTGATCTGTCTGTCTTTCCAGCTATGGTCTATTTCCTGACCTTGTTGTTTTACTTGCTTTTCTCATTACTAGTCAGACCCTATATCCCTTTCATTCTTTGTTGTTCTTTTCCTGGGAATATTCTGCCAAACAAGAAAAGTGTATTTATTTAGTTTGGTGGGTTCTGAGCTGTCCCCAGGACTTATGTATATGGACAAAGTTGCTCCACTTAAGGTCTCTTTAAAAAAGAAAAGGCTTTTGACTTTTGCAAGAAAACATTTTATTAAAAGCTTCTTCTAAATCTTCTGTCTTGCTATTAGGCAAATCATTTATCTAGGCTCTCAATATTATGCAAGGCAAGAGGGGTGGGGGAGAGAGGGAGTATTCTAGGCATGCAGTCATCAATAGCACTTACTTGTCTAGCAACCACAGCATACATTACCCTCTAAATACAGATCCTGTTTTCCTCTGTGATCTTTCTGTTTATGTTCTGTCACTTGATAGTCACAAATCTACTAGATTCCAGGAGTATATATGCCAATATAAAATCTGACAGCCCATCATCTAGAATAGCTATGCTTCATTTTATCGTATTGCTTCAGCAGACTGACTTTGTCTAGCTGACCTTGGTTTGTGATTCTGCTTAGGGAAGGTTTAGAGAAAATGCAGCAGTTGGCTATTATATATAAAGTAGCATGAAATGGAAGAAAACAAACTGGGTATGAATTTTCATGGTGGCATTGTCAAAGCTGCTTAAGCAAGTTATATGGTGGCTTGAAGAGCAGCGGTTTTCTTTCTCAGAGTTCTTATTAGACTTACACCAATAAAATGTATCCATGTGATAAGTGTCATTAGTTTCTTCAGTTTCAAAAGGAAAAGGAAAAAAGCTTTTTGGTTATGTCAGAAATAACTCACTAGAAGTATAGGGATACTATTAGGGCAATACACAGACAGCATTAGACCAAGCATAGAGGGGAAAATATTTATCGCCTAACCCTGGAGAATTCAAAATCAACATTAAGGGAACACTAGATAGTAGATATGTATGTATATGGGAGGGGAAAATAAATGTATAAGCATGTATCACTGAGAAAGAGAGAAGAAATTGTCAATTTTGATGTTTCCAGATTAATGATAACCATGGACTTGTACAATACTATACTATATTATACCAGGAATTTTACAGATTTAAAAGTATAGACAATGAAATGTTAGTTCTAGGAAAATGTTGGTAATTATGTTCTTCTCAAAATTGTAATTTGACATCCAAACATGACATTTCATAAGGAAGGAAAGGATGGAGGCAATTTTGAAATGAGAAAATGGGGGGGGGGGCTATATTTTCTGTTGAAACAGAGAAAACATTAATTTTTAATTGATTCAGATGGCTGAGCTGAAAGTAATCACACAAATGTCAATTCAAAGACAAATGAAAAGCAGAAATACAAGAGTGGAAATTGTTAAGGCAACAGCATAAAACTCAAGGATGTCATTGTGATATTTTTATATGTACTTAAAGGAGAGCTGAAATTCAGATCAGGCTTCAGAAAAGCTTACCTCTAGACCCTATTTTCAGTACTAGTACTCAACTCCGAAGATGTGGCTGAAGATCTTAATGCAGGAATGTTTCCTGATAAGAAGAGTAATCCCCTAGTTCCTTCTAGCATTTTTATTTCCAGGTGACGGTTTTAACTACAGAAAATGCAGCAAAGTTCTCTTCATAGCCAAGTTAAGATTTTTGTTTTGGGGGCTCACAAGGGCCCTGAAATAATCTGGGCAATACAGCTGAGAGGTATAGTTAGATCTATTGGCAATACAGCAATAGGGATCATGAAAGACAATTGTCCAGTGAGAGTAACTAATGTGGGGAGAGGTGTGGAAGCTTTGAGTTATTTCCAAGATGAGAGGCTATAAAACATAATGCATCTACACTGCCGAATGAATGTAACTTGACAACACTTTAACTGCCATGTTCAATGCCATGGGATCATAGAGAGTTAGAGTTTCACAATTGCTTTAGCCTTTCCTACCAATTTATTATGGTGCCTCACCAAACTCCAGTTCCCATGATTCCTTAGTACAGACTGAATGCACCCAAAGTACACAAGGCTCAAGAGAAATTGAATGATTGATCTGAGTCATTGAAGAAACTTTTGGGACTGATGAAAACTCCCAAAGATCCAGAACACTAACTTTTCATTAGGTCACTAAGTTGTGGGAATTAGTGTGTGTGTGTGTGTGTTGGGGGGGGGGGGGGATATGAACACTACAGATCTCTAGCAGAACACAAGTTTCCAGGATTGGAGCCAGAACACAAGTTTCCAGATGGAGCCAGAACATTTAAAGTGATGTCAGCTCTGTAACTGTGTGGAATTCATTCCTTCCAAATGTCATTCCAGTCACTAACCAAAAATACTTCCCAATTTCCCTCCCATTCATTTCCAATTTCCCTTTTCTTCCCTCTTTTTATTTGCCTTCTCACACAGGATGGAAGTACTCTAGGACAAAAAAATCCAGAAAAACAATGGGATATAGGGCTGTCGGAAGGGCCCACGCTTTTCCAGAAACCCATTGAATCAATTAAACTTATAGCAATATTGACTTACAAAGTTAATTTGATGGGTCTAATCTCGTTGGGAGTAATAATAGTATTAATGACTTATTTCTATAATAGGAAGAGCACATATTCCAAGCCTTTTGTTTTGTTCAGTTCAAATGTTAGCAAGGAAACCCCATGTTTTTTTTTAATGGTCCTGCCTATCATCACAAAGCTTTGCAATCCTCCAAAGGCTTGTCCAAAATCCCACAATATCTGTTTTGAACTGAGTTATCTGAGTCCACACTGTCATATATCCCAGTTCAAAACAGATAATGTGTGATTTCCTGTCTTGATATTCCGGGATATAGGGCTGTGGGGAAGGTCCCTGTGAGGAAGGCACAGAGCTCAGCCCTTAGAGAGAAGGAAGCATACTCACTTAATACAATTGGGAGAGATATAAGCCATGGTTCAACACATGTTGATGAACATCAGCTGGGTGATTATGAGGGTGTGTATGAAGGGTGAGGCTGGGAGAGAAAAAAACAGAGAAGGGAGAGGAGGAGGAGGACCTGAAACCTTTTCTGTGAAAAGACTGCAATAAAAAAACTATGGTGAATACCTTAACAGCTTGCCTGCTTCAGCTTGAAGACTCCCATCATGTGTTTACATTACCCACATGGCAGAGGAAGAGATTTTGACATACAGGCCAAACCTTATGCTGTTCCTCTTCCAACAAAAGAGGAAAAAATCCCCACATTGGTGCCCAGCTAAGGAGCAATACCAGAGGGACAAAACTCTTCACAGCAGATGTTTTTGTGGTTGGCAAAGCAAGAATGGGTACTCCTATAGCAATTAGAGGGGCAGCAGTCTAGAGTTTTGGCATAATTAAAAAGGGCTCAACATCAATCTCAAAGTGAACTGATAAAGCAGATGGCAGCTGTGTATCCTGCTGGAACTCAACAAATTGAAATGCTTATGTTCCACGCCCCTTCTTTGATTAAATTGAATAAAACGAGTAAAGATGATGACCTCAAAAGCTTTTATAAATAATTTTGAATGTATGAACAGTGCTGCCAATTGGATTCAATGACAATGGACTCTGATCTTGGCTCCCTGTTTGGTCAAACTGGTTCAGGAAGATGTTGACTCTTTGGCACCAGCTGAGGTGGCTGATTATGAGAAGGTCATGGAGGCAATTTGAGCACTTTGAATTTATCACAGGATGCCTATCATTGCCAGTTTAGAGAAGTATAATATTGGCTTTGAATTCATTCAAGGGTAGTGGTTCAGAAATTGACAGTGAATGGACTGAGTTGGCTTAAACCAGCTGTGAAAAATGTGACACAGATGGTGGAGCAAGTAATGCTGGAGCAATTTATAAATCTTATGTCCTTGGACGCTTGTAATTTGATAAGGTAAGAGAAGCTGAATACACTGGATGCTATGGTGGTATTGATGGAAGTTTTTGCAGGGGCATAAGAAGCTGAGAGCATACATCCTCAACCTGGCACATCTGGAGGGCAGCTAGATACCCAGGTGACAGACAATGGAAAAAGTGCCAGCCGCAAGCCAGCCGCAAGAGTTGTGGGAGGATAGCCCACCTATACACCATATACCAACAAGACACTGGGGAAAAGGCTACAGATTGTCAGACTGTCTTCATGTCTGCCCAAGGGATCAAAGATGCTTAGGAAAATTGAGCTAGAAATCTCATATTGTGTTATAAATCTGGACAAGAGGGACACTTTAAAGATTAAACCTTTGAGTTACTCTTTTAGAAGCAGCCCATAGAAATTTTGGATCTGGTTACGTAGGGTGGAGAAGACAACATGTGCTAAAGATGTAGGATCATTTTTTTCCAGATAGCAAAAGAGCATTTAGAAAAAGCCCAGACAACTCAGAAGTCTTATTATGATCAAAGGGCATGATTGAAAGTGTTTCAGCCAGGACAAAGAGCAATATGTCACTTTCCTGGATTTAACGAAAGAGTATTGGCAAAATCGATTAATAAGGGAGTTGTGGGAAAAGACAATGTTTGCCACTCCTAGGGGGCTCTATCAATGCAGCAACTACATTCCAGCGATTGATAGATATTGTATAAAGATCAGTACAAGATTGGGAAGTCCACGTGGTCCATTTACAGAGGGTTCTCAGATAGGCAAGTGTTACTGATAATCCCAAGAAATGTAAAGCGGCACAAGCCAAGTGGCCCTAATTAGGTTACATTGTAAGTGTGGGGAGGATTAGTGTTCAAAAAGGTCGATCAGGTAGTTCAATGGCCCCAGCTCAAATGAAAAGAAAGGTCAAACAATTTTTGGGGTAGATAAAATACTATAAGAGATTTGGCGGTTACTCAAGCTTCCTAAGCAGAGCTAAAGTAATACAATCTTTGATGTGAGAACACAGTATATCAACAAACTTATTAAATTTTATGGGCTGTAAATGGCCCCAACTCTATTCTGTGTTTCTTCTGGATGAGCCTTAAATGAGAAATCAAAGTCACTCACGAACGTTCGTTCCCAGATCGGGACCCTCTGTTTACATATGGTGTTAACCAAATGATAGTTTTCAGCACATCCCCTCTCTTGTTTATACGGTTACTCAAGCTTGCCAGAACACTACTGACAACTGTCGCCCAGAGAACCTTTTCACTGGCCACCCCAAAACTGTGGAACGACCTGCCGGAAGAGCTCCAACAACTAAATAAGCTGTCAGAATGTTTAAAAGTCCTATCTCTTTTGGCAGACCTATCCAAACAATTTAAATCACAAATTTTAAACTTGGGTCTTACGTTTAATCTTTCTTCTGTATATTTTAATATGTAATATGTAAAACATTTCTAGATGATTGTGTGTTTTTAATGATATTGTAACCCACCTTGAGCCGTGAGGAGAGGTGAGTAAGAAATAAAATTATTATCAGTATGGGTATAATCCCATCAACCCTCAAAGGTTAATGTGGTCAGTGCTAATGTTCATGGATGGATCTATGTCAGTGTTGGGTTGGATCTAGTGCATGTACCTGAAGTCTACTAAGGAGACTGTGTTTGGATGTATGCTGCAATGATAGCTCACATAGGCATATTACATGTTGTTGTTGTTATGTTTATTGCTCTTCCACTTTTTCTCTCCACAAAGAGACTCAAAGCGGCTTACATAAAAAGCATTTTGATGCAATTGAAAATATACAATTAAACAAAACAGAATTAAATATCATTAGTGTTAGAAACAACTAAAATCCATAAAAAAACATGCTCAAAACTAAAACCACAGCAGCCCCAGACTTGATCTTTAAAACCTTCTTCATTAGAAGCCTGCCTGAATAAAAAGGTTTTAGCCAACCACTGGAAGAACAGAAGGGAAGGGATCATTCTGACTTTCCTTGGCAGGGAGTTCTGGAGTCGAGGGACAGCCACTGAGAAGGTCTGCTCCCTGGTTCCCACCAAATGAGAAAGGCCTCTCCTGAATATCTCAGGGTTCAGGTAGGTTCGTATAAAGAGATTCCATTAGCCAAATAGCCTGGACCCGAACCTTCTAGGGCTTTAAAGTTTATAACCAGCACTTTGAATTGTGCCCAGAAACAAACTGGAGCTGCTGCAATGGAGAGTTGTCCGCTCCCTATGGCCAGTCCCAATTAGCAACTGGGCTGCAATTCTTTGGACCAGCTGAAGTTTCCGAGCTTTCTTCAAAGGCAGCCCCACATAAAGCTTGTTACATTAATCCAGATGGATTAATGTAATCTCTAGACTGCATAACTGTGTCTTCATGTAGAATATAACCCCATCCTGCACAGGCTGGATCTGTGTTCCCTGATTTGCCTTCCAACTGACCAGGAGCAGCTTTGTCTTGTCTGGATTTTCAATTTGTTTGCCCTCATCCAGTCTATTACTGATGAGAGACATCGATTTAGGGTCAAGACAGCTTCCTTGGCTTTAGGTGGAAAGGAAGAGTTGAGAGAGAGTCATCTACATATAGGTGGCACCACACTCCAAAATTCCAGATGTGGCCTCCCAGCAGTTTCATGTATATGTTAAACAGCATGGGGGACCAAACAGAACCCTGAGGAACCCCACAGGACAATTGCCAGAGGATCAAACAGGAGTCCCTCAGCACCATCTTCTGGGTACAGAACTTCAGAAAGTAATGGAGCCACTGTAAAAGTGTCTCCTAGTCTCATCCCAGCAAGACAGCCCAGGAGAATACCATGGTAAATGGTACTGAACGTTGCCAAGATATCCAGGAAAAGCAACATGGACACACTTCCCCTATATATATATCTATGGCGGTCATTCACCAAGGTGACCAAAACTGTCTCTGTTCCATAGCCAGGCCTGAAACCAGAGTGAAGTGGATCCAGAAATCCTACACACTCCAAAACCTTGCTCAAAAGGGGGAGATTATACACTGGCCAATACTTGTCCCTTATGGAGAGGTTAGGGATTGTTTTTTAAAAAAATATAGATTTCACAATTGCCTCTTTTAGGTAAGTTGAAATTTTGCCTTGTTCCAAGGAGGCACTGACCACCACCTTTACCCACTCTGCCTGTCTTCCTCTGGCCTATTTGATCAGCCAGGAAGGACAAGGATCTAGAATACACGTGGTAGCTCTCACCTCTCCAAGGATCCTGTCCACGTCCTCAGGCTGCACAAATTGAAAGGTATTCATCAACATTGGAAAAGCAGGAGCCAGAGTTACTTCCATTGAAACTGTATCAACAGCAGCATCCAAGTCAGAACAGTTCTGAGCAATTTTATCTGCAAAGCGCCATGCAAATTCTTCACAGCTTGCTGTTAAATAGTCAGAATTTTCTCCTTGAGGAGCATGTATTTAAAAGGGTTGGTTGATTGAAAAAAATCGTGGTTCTAAAATCAAATGGGGGGGGGGGTTATGCTTAACATAAAAACTTACAAAAAAAAATCCAAAAAATTCTTAGTTGATATGTTATTACTTACAAATTTTGTAATTAGTTCTAAATTGTCCAAAGCAGGGAAACAGGACTGACACTATTTTAAGCACAGGCAAATCAAGGGGCAACATTTCCCTTCTCCTCTGGAGTGCAATTCACTGGGACCTATTATTATTATTATTATAAAATGCCTGGGCCTGCTTGGAGGGAAATATAATGAATTATTATTATTATTATTATAAAATGCTTTGGCCTTCTTTGGGGGGAACTATAATGAATTATTATTATTATTATAATAAAATTCTTTGGCCTCCTTGGGGGAAAATATAATGAATTATTATTATTATTATTATTATAAAATGCTTTGGCCTCCTTGGGGGGAAATATAATGAATTAATATTATTATTATTATTATTATAAAATGCTTTGGCCTCCTTGGGGAAAAAATATAATGAATTATTATTATTATTATTATTATTATTATAAAATGCTTTGGCCTTCTTGGGGGGGAATATAATGAATTAATATTATTAATATTATTAATATTATAAAATGCTTTGGCCTCCTTGGAGGGAAATATAATGAATTAATATTATTAATATTATTATTATAAAATGCTTTGGCCTCCTTGGAGGGAAATGTAATGAATTAATATTATTAATATTATTATAATAAAATGCTTTGGCCTCCTTGGGGGAAAATGTAATGAATTAATACTATTATTATTATTATTATAATAAAATAGTTGCCCACCTCTGGTCTAGCACTTGCTTCTCTAGTGCTCTTCTCACTCCCTCACTCCAGCTTTTCCCCCTCTAGGAACCTCTGCTTTTCCTCTATGGTTTTTCTTGATTCTGTACTTTTCCTTCTCCTCTCCGTGCTCTTCTCACTCCCTGCTCACCTTCTTTCAGCCTTTCTTATGTCCTTCTCCTCTTTCCTTCTATCTAGCCTAATTTCCTGGGGGTTTAAATGGCTTTTTTCCTTTCAGTCCTCCAAGCCACTCTAGGGAAAGCACTTTGGTTCTCTATGGTTCCGGTTGCTTTTTCACTTCCTAGAGGAAGGTCTTTCACTTAAATTAGGCTCTGACCATGCAAAGGCCCTGATATGACTGTATGTCTGGAAAGCTATTTTGGAGGAGATAATATTCCTGTTAGAGGGACATCCGAACTAATTACAATAAGAAAATTTGGGCCCACGAAGTTCGGTAAACAAAGTCCACTTCCGGTTTGGTGGGGGAGGTGCGATAAAGCTTAAAATTAGCATTTTGAATGGATCGAATACGAATTATTTTAATTTCTTTATCCCGGAATCCAACCCTAGTATTTAATATGTAATATCTCTCTAACCACTCGAAATAGCTCAGTTGGACAGTTCCTTGCAAATGCCATAGTGGCAGCAATAAACAATTTCTCTGCTGCCATGGAGTAGGCTTTAAATTTCACTCTAGCCCATGCTTGGTCAGTTTCACTTTGAGTTCTCCACCAATGTTGCTCTAGTCTCTGGCTCACTTGCTTTATTGCTGCCAACTCTTTGGAAAACTAAGGGGCTGGTTTGGCTCTGCTCTCTTAAGAGTGGGTGTTCAGGAGTGATTGTGTCCACTGACCTAGCTATTTCCCATTCCAGGGGTTAACCAGAGCTTCAATAAAATCACCTGCTGGGGTGACAGGAAAATCCCCAAGAGCCATCAGGAATTCACCTGGATCTATAATCCTGCTGGGGCACACCATCTTAATCGCTTCCCCACCCCTGCAGAGGTTTAAAGTCCCTGTGAGTCTAAACCTGACCAAGTAGTGATCTGTTCATGACAAAGGAACTGTAACAAGTTTCTCCACACCATAATCACCATCATCCCATCTTGCACAGAAAACAAGGTCCAAAATGTGCCCAGCAGCATGGGTAGGACCAGACACCACTTGAGACAGACCCATGGTTGTCATGGAGGCCATGAAGTCATGAGCCACTCCCAACAGAGTAGTCTCAGCATGGATATTGAAGTATCCCACTACTATTCACTGCTAAGACGCAAACCCTGAGCCCACCCCTGCTAGTTCAGGAAGGAAGACTGCTGAGCAGTGGGATGGGCAGTACACCAACAGAATCCCTATTCTGTCCCAGCTACCCTTGTTTAGGTAAATGGACTCAAATACCATTGATTGTGAGAGAGGGAACCTGGTTAGAGGGATGGAATCACAATAGACTACAGCAACTCCACCTCTCTGTCCCCCCTCCCATCTTGCTTGCTGCTGCACAGAGAATCGTAATGGTCAGAGCTGAGAGAGATTACTCCCGGGCCCCCCAAGTCTCATCCAGCCAGGTCTCTGTGATATAAACCAGTCCTATGTGCTCATCGAGAATCAAGTCCTGGATGGCAGTTGTTTTTTCCATTTATTAACCTGATCATTTTATGTCATATTATGACATTTCAGCAAATTCAAAGAACCACCACAGCACAAACTGTGGATAACATGCCAATCTAACAGGTTTCTACCTCTAACATTTTGTTATTTTAAGTAGTCAGATACCACTTTAACTGGCATGGCATCATCCTACATACTCTGAAATTTGTAATTTGGTAATAGACCAAAATCTCTATTCACATGTTCTAGTGGTTCTAACAGCTCAGGGTAGGAATTGAATGAATATTCTCAGATCTTTGTTTGGAGTTGAAAATCCCTTACTGGGAAGAGGAATAGAGTAATGAGGCCTTTGTGAAGCTGTATCTTTATTTGCACTGTTACACTAAATATAAATATCTGACCCACTCTTGGCACCTACAGTCCAACACAATTTTCTTGTTAGCCAGACAGGTTGGCAGACTCTCCTTTCATTGGAGCTCTAGACTCCCACACACTGTGGTTCTAACATTGCAGGTTGCATCCAAACAGAAATGGGCAGAATTTCCCTGGTGCACTACCCACTGCCCCCCCCCCCAGGCCTGGTTTTGTGGAGAGTGAAAAAAAATCATCTTCAATAAATAGAGATACATAGGCATAAGATAGACTATGGAGGCAATGTGTTGAAGATTACAGTTTCACAGATCAAAGTTCGAACCCATTCAGCGGTGGAACTTCACCTGGGTCAAATCACACACTCATTTTCAAAGGAAGACAATGCCAAACATCTTCCGGACAAATCTTGCCAAGAAACCCCTATGGTAAATTGACCTTTGGGTCATCATACATCAGAAATGACTTGAACACACACACAATAACAGCAAAGGTCCCTATTGAATTGCCAGCCTATATCTTTCTTCTCATACAGAATCCTTACCATATCTTTCCATCACCAGAGTTACTACATGCATATTTAGGACTGAGTGATTCAGTCCTTCTTTGAAAATGGGCTCTGAAGACCATCTGACCAAAATTGCACATTGAAATATATTTAGGACAGCAAGATCCAGAGACTTTCATCTAGCTGCTAACATGCCTATCTCTCCCTTTCTTTAGCACCTGTTCAACAGGAGCTTTTATACAGACAAATCACAACACAAAATGTCACCAAGCAGACTGAAGATAACTGTTAGGAACAGTCTGGTAAAAGGTGGTTGCCCTCTTTGTTTCTGAGTCAATCGACAATAAATGATTCAAGAGCAGACAAGGACATACAGAGGTCACTGTGACACAAGCTAGTGAGTCAGGCAACATACCTACTCAAAGTTAAATTTTCCTCCAATTGCAAACATGCATTTTTATTGGCATTTCACACTAAATAAAGAAGCATGGCTAATCTTTCATTTCCTGCTAGTGTGTTTCCCTTAATTTAAATTTATTCAATCAGAAAACAGATTTTTAAATTCGGAACACAGCCACTGAAAATGCTCGTTTTCAGCTGTGGATCATTGAAAAATGAGTGACACCTGGAACTCCAGTAAAAACACAGAGCATTCGCTGAATGCAAACAAACTTTGATCATTCAAGTGAAGTACAGTCTTTCCATCTTGTTGGGGGTCTAATTTCACTTTGTTCACCATCATCTAATATCAGGGCCAGGTAACATTCAAGGTTGTCAAATGCTTATTCATTGATAGGGAACAAAACGTTCCCTAACAATGAATAAGCATTTGACAACCTTGAATGTTACCTCCCATCCAAAATATTGGTGATTATTTATTATTATTTATTTCGGGATTTTACCCCGCTCTTCTCAACCCCCAAGGGGGGACTCAGAGCGGCTTACAGTACGGCACAATTCGATGCCCACATAACAACAATATAAAACCCCAAAACCCTTCAACAATTAAAATACATTAAAAATACATTAAAATACAACTACATTAGCACCATTCTCATTCTATAACTTGGAACGCCTCTCCCCAGTAAATCATATAGATGCTGCACAATCCTGAGGACAGAATAGACACCCGAGGGATATCATATGACCAAAGCTATGACATTGAACAATAATATTCCAACACCAGGCCATTTAAAATAATATTTGTGTCTCTATATTGAGTGGTTTTTAGATTGCATGACATTCTCTAGACCTGTGTTTCTCAAACTCTGCTCCTCCAGATGTTTTGGACTTCAGGTCCCACTATTCCTAACAGCTGGTAAACTAGTTGGGATTTCTGGGAGCTGACATTCAAAACACCTGGAGGACCAGAGTTTGAGAAGCACTGCTCTAGACATTCAAACACATTGTGTTTAGGTATTATTTTGACATGATTTTAAGTTTCATAAAAGAATAGAACTAGCATTGTAAATTTCTATGTGACCATTCTACATTTTTTTCATGTATCCTCCAGTCACCACTGAGAATTTTGATCTTGCATTTTAGACTTGCACTCTTCCACCAAATGCCACCAGATTCTTTCCTTGCATTGGTACTTTCAACTCTTTCTGCTCTCTTTCCTAATCCATTTCATGCCTAGTCCATAATTCTAAAGTACTTTATGCTCTACAGATTTGACTGTCAAAATCATCCACTTGGCCACTAATTTACAGATGGTCCAGTAATGTATGTACCAATTTGGATTAATTCCCTATGGTCTGTTCTGCCAGAATATTTGGGACAAATATCTGCCTCAATTTCTGGTGTCTCTAAATTCTTATGTGAAATTAACTTAGTAGTGAAGTAATATGTTTAATGGAGCTATGTCTGTGCCCATCCAATCAGCTCTTCATAATATATTTTGAAATTAATGTATTCGTCCAAAGCTTGCTGATGCCTATCAGCTAAGGGCATGAATGTGGGATATGACACCACTCTAGGGCAGGTGCTCTAGGGAATTAGCTCTCCCACTTGACTAGAATGAGGAAGGTTAGATCCCAGAATTTGCATTTTTTCTCCCAACTTTTCTGCCCTCAGATTCACTGCCTGAGGGGAGAACTTTATGATGAGTCTGATTTACTGAAGAAATAAAAGAAGCCAGAGCTTTGGAGTTCATAGATTTTCTTTTGTGTTTTTCTTGTTGCAAGATCACAGCCGCTTTCCCTCCTTTTTTGTGAGAATGAGAGAAAATACAGCTAAGCATATTTCAGAAGATAAAGGAGGATGGGTAATTTTTTTGAGATAAAAGGAAGAGTGTGAAGGGAGGGTGAGAGATAATGAGAGAGTATATGATAGCAAGAGGAGGGTGAAAAAGAGGGAGAGTGAACACAGAAAGTCACCTTATAGATAAAAGATCTGAATGTTAACTATACTGAAAGAGAAAGTGCTTCACTGTGTTGAATTCAGCCATGTTTACAAATAAGGTACCAAGCCACTAATCCTTATATTATTCATCACAATTACAGAAAAAAGAGGAAAACATGCTGCTATATTCAGTGATGTACTTCCTGAATTAAAGTGGAGACTGGCTCATTGGGAATGGTGGTGACTAGACACAGGAATGGTAAGATACTTGTAGCTCTCCATATGTAGTTGGACTACAGCTGTCATCGTCCCTGTGTATCTCCCATGCTAGACTCATCTGAAGGGCCACCCATTCACCATTCCTGCACTGAGGATGGGTTATTACATAATAAAAAATGACATAGCATACATCTCCTATGACCACATCCTATCTCTTTGAAAATCTGGAGCACTGTCTCTTGTACTCTATGGAGTTTGGTGTAGAACAATTGAATCCCATGAAAAGCAATGGTTTTAACCTGGATCAATTGTATCCTATGGGTATAAGAATTTGTTTTGATATAAGTAATTTTTATTATATTAAATACATACTACAAACACATTTGCTAACAATTACAATGAAATGAGACATACTTAATTTTGCAGTTTTACAGTTGGATTACTGTCTTACTGTCTCTTATATCCTATGGAGTTTGGAATACAACAACAGAATCCCATGGAAATGAATGGTTTTAAACTGGTGTCAATCTCCTTTAATGTAAGGCTTTGGGATTTCTTGATTTTAGGATATAGTTGTTTCTCCTGATTAAAATAATAATAATACAGACCTTTGTGATGAATGTATTGTCAGCTCTTAAATTTCTGTGTGTGAGTGTGATGGTTTTTCTCATGCTAAGATCAATTCTAAGGCATTTATTTTAAACACATTTAAAATGGTAGCATTTGATTTATAGGATTTATAGAAAGATGTTCAATGTGGATTTATACAGCGGTGTGGAAGGAGCCTCAGTGTCCCAGGGAGAAGCGAACAGTATTTACCAAAGTGCCTCAGATTTCATCTACACAGCTGTATGAAATCCACATTGAACTGGACTATATGCAGAGTGGACTCAGATAATTCAGTTAGAAGCTGATATTGTGGATTATCCTAAGTTATATGGCTGTGTGGAAAGGCCCTAGGTGTTAGAAAATGGTCTTGGTAGTCCGGAATTTGGCACTTCTTTTCCTCAGCAACTCTGTACTCAGCCTCTCACAAATGTCTCAATCTGTGGATTTAATCTGCCTTGTGACTTTTAGTTGTCATTGGAGGAATACCTGTTGTTTTCTAATTATACTTTGAGAAAAATCATTATTGATATTCCCTGGGTCTGCGAACCCTACTTATACTGCACAGTTATAGCTCTTATTTGCTGGGAGCTAATCTTATGAGCCTTGATGAACTCTCTTAGTTTCCTCAGGGAGAAGTGTTTACAGCACATAAGGGTTTAGGCACAGGAAGGAGATCTTGAAATGATAAGAGAGAGGATTAAATTGGCCTTCAAAATGTTCCATAGAGAACATCTTTAAGTCAAGTATAAACTTCCCTGAGTTTTCTCGGTTGACAATTTTCTCTCATTACATCTGCATCTTTCATTCTCTCCCTATCTCTTTTTTGTACTTTATGCCTTTCTTCCTCAGAGTCAATTGCCCTTGAAACCAGATTTGCTAGCCATGGTGGAGAAGTGGAAGCTTCAGTGGGTGTTATAGTATGGATAGTTGGGGTCACCTCCACAATCCTGTCCTCTCATATCAAATCATTAAAACAAAGCTTCTTTAAAGCTGGTATTAGTCACAAGTGGCAAACACACAGGGATGAGTGCTATGCATATCCACCAGTTCCACAACTAATAGTAGTTTCAAGAGTGGTTTGTACAGAGCTTGGAAATATTAGTCTTCTGGATTACATGTCTCAGAGTTCGCCCAGGAACTTCCAAACTGGTTACAGCCAGAGTTCAGACATAACAATTACTAACTTCTCAAGAATCTGAGGCCCCTTCCACACAACTATATAAAATCCACACTGAACTGGATTATATGGCTGTGTGGAAGGGCCCTGAGTTTGGGAAATCCATTCATATTTTCCAGTGCTTCACAGATGAAAACAGAGGCCCTTTTACACTGCCATATAAAATCCAGATTATCTGATTTGAACTGGATTATATGAGGGTGTAGATTACATTGTCATAAATGGACCTACAAGTATGGGAATTAGAACTCAGTAGGTTCAGAATGCCTGTATCCAGTAAAGGGCTGCTATTGCATTGCTACATAAAGGAGCAGCATAGTGTCCAATGCATAATGGGCCCCATGCATAATGAGGCCGATGTGTATTGGGACAAATGCATATCTGTCTTGTTCTTTATGGGGGGGGGGTGCCTGCCACTTGGCTTCCCTCTATTGTTCTTTATTCAACACAAGAACTCTCCCATGTTGCTGCCACCACAGTGTACCCCTGTTTCTTTTCACTTTTGCCACGGAGCCCTGCTGGAAATGGATGTACATAGTGGGATGGGAGCTGGCAGGCTTTGTGGGGAGGTGAAGATGAACCAGTATACAATGGGCAATTTTGCCAGTATGATGAGGTCGTAACAGGATTTTGTAATATGTACCTTTCCTACATAGCTAAATAAATAAAATATGGCTCCCATATTTGTGAGAGATACATTTCTGGATTTTGTGTGGATACACACAACTATGAATGATAGCAAATCCTATCAAAATGAAGGACTCCTGACACAAGATTACCATAGAATCATACTAGAGAACCTAGAAAATACTTTGTGAGAACATAGCTTGTCAAATGTGGATAAATGAAAGCATGGATATTGCTCCCGTGGATAGAAAGGTTGTACTGTATACATAAAGTTATGTAACATACACCATGATAATTCTGGCCAAAATCTTTATAACAACATAAAGTGTATCAATTGTTCAACCTAACCATGCCTACCATCAAGTCACTATATCAGTATTATATAGAAACAGAATTAAAAGTCTAGGAGCCTTATTTTTGCTTTAAAACGAACCAAAATGGTCTTAAACACAAGTTAAACAGATCAAGCACAGCAATATTTTAATAAAGACTAAGGATATGAAATGGATTCATCATTAATGAGAGAAGTGGAATCATCAAAGTAGGATCATCACAACTACATTCCTCAGTGGTGTTAAATGTACTGGATTTTGGTTGACTTCTTATTTAATCTTTATCACTATAACTTCATATGTGCTATGAAAGTAAAACTATGCGGTAGTTTTATATGTTTTTATGTATTTAATTTGAATTGTTTTAATACTAATGATGTTTAATACTGTTTTAATATTTATATATTTGTATATTTTAAATTGCATTGTCATGCTTTTAATGGTAGCCACTTTTAATATCCTTATGGAGATAAAAAGTGGGATAATAATAATAAACTTTATTTATAACCCGCCACCATTTCCCCTAAGGGGACTTGGGGTGGCTATCATGAGGCCAAGCCCAAACTAATAGAACATGAGTAAACACAAGATAAACAGGAAAATAAATCATAACAAAAAATAAAATAATAATAAAAAATAAACAATATAACATAGCATAATAAAATCGAATACAGAAGGTGGGACAGATGTATGAGGTAAAATGTTTAAAGGTTAAAACCCTGGTCGAGATAGGGATAAAACTGCATTTATAAGAGAGGAGCCCGAAAGAGAGGAGCAATGGGATTTGGTCTTTATAGGGGACAGGGGAAGGTGCTTTATTCTGAGGTCAACTGTAGGTGGAAGCAATCAAATGGGTTGATTGGTCACTCCCTCCGAAGGCACATCGGAAGAGCCAAGTTTTTAGATCTTTCTTGAAAGCAGCTAAGGCAGGAACTTCTCTGATCTCCCTAGGAAGCGAGTTCCAGAAGCGGGGGGCCACAGCAGAAAAGGCCCTCTCCCTCATTCCCACAAGTTGAGCCTGTGAAAGAGGAAGGGGCAAAAGAAGGGCCTCTCCAGAGGATCCAAGAGAGCATGAAGGTTTGTGGAAGAAGATGCAGTCACAAAAGGTAGGTGGGTCCCAAACCATTCAGGGCTTTATAGGTAATGATCTGCACCTTGAATTGGGACCGGAAGATGAATGGCAGCCAGTGGAGCTCCTTAAACAGGGGGATTGAGCTCTCCCTATAATTTACCCTGGTTAGAAGTCTGGCTGCCAAGTGTTAGACCAATTGAAGTTTCTGGGCCATCTTCAAGGGAAGCCCTACGTAGAGTGCATTGCAATAATCCAATCTAGAAGGTAACTAAGGCGTGGACCACCGTGGTCAGGTCAGGCTTTGCAAGGTATGGTCGAAGCTGGCGCACAGGTTTAAATTGTGCAAAGGCCCTCCCGGCCACTGCCAACACCTGCGCAGCAAGCATCAGTGCTGAGTCCAGGAGGACCCCCAAAATGTGGACCTGCACCTTCAGGGGGAGTGCAACCCCATCCAGCATAGGTTGCCACCCAATACCCCAGTCAGGCATATCATGATAATAATAATCACATCCTCAGCTGCTGCAAGAAGATTGCGCAGGCAGACGACAAGCAAAGGCATAATACAACGGTAGGCCACCCTACTCATATCTGCACAAATTATTCACTAATACATCACACAGTCCTAGATACTTGGGAAGTGTCCGATGTGTGATCCAATACATGTTGGATCTGCTGCTGTCCTTCTTCAGGACCTGGCTATCATAGCCATGGCAAAAGGGGATTTGCTGTCATAGTGAACTTGTTTGCTGTGTACTAATCTTGTTGTGTTAATAATAATAATAATAATATGCACACTCTTATTTTGAAAATTGCATTTGTTCAGATCTATCCTTCCCATATTCAAATGTTTTAATGCTGATTACACTTCCATATTAAGATTTATTATATTTATTTATTTATTTATCATTTTTCTATACTGCCCCTCTCAGCCCGAAGGCGACTTGGGGGGGTTTACACAAGGCAGTCTCTGCCCTTCAATCAAAAACACAAGCAAAACAAAACCAAACAATAACCATATAACATAACAATTAGCAATTAAAACATACAAATGCAGTTGCAGCGTCATGTTGAAATCATTATAGAAATAGTATTGGGTACAAGCTGTCTTTCCATATTTCAAAAAATAGAGAATGTATATAACCTCCTCATTGTGGTATTACACTCTATGCCTCTGCACTGCAGTTCTTTTAACCTTATCAGTAAAGCGGCTCAGTTGAAACCGAATGTGGCATTTGGAAGGGAAAAAAAACCCCTCTCACTTACCTTCTTTACAGTCTAAGTAGCACCTCTGTTCAATTTTCAGACTCCTTCTCAAGGTGACTTTTTCTTGCTTCTTCCTTTTTAGGTTAGTGCTTCTTTGCTTAGTTACCAAGGAATTGATTTCATTTGGAAAACAACAATTAAATTTTAAATCTGCCATGAGACTGCTGAAGTTTTCTAATCAGACTCATTAAACATACTGTAAAGGGAAATCTTTTTATTTTGCGGTCACGTCTCTATTTTTCTCTCCCTCTCCCTGCTCTTCACATGCTTATATGACTGAGTGCACATGCAGACAAGCTATACTCCCAATTCAACAATGGGAAATGTAATGTTGATGAACAGGAAAAGAGATTTAAAGATGGGTTTAAAGTCAACATTAAAAACTGTGGCTTAGACACTGAGAACTAGAAAACCCTTGCCCTTGAGCACTCTAGTTGGAGATCAGCTGTGACCAGCAGTGCTGCAGAATTTGAAGAGGCATGAATGGAGGGCGAGAGGGAGAAATGCGTCAAGAGGAAGGTGTGTCAAGCCAACCCTGACTGGGACTGCCTTCCTCCTGGAAACCAATGTCCTTACTGCAGGAGAACATGCAGATCAAGAATAGGGCTCCACAGTCATCTACGGGCCTACCGCCAAGTCACTATACTTGGAGGACCATCATCCTCAGACAATGAGGGATTGCCTAAGTAAGATATCTTTTTCTCCAAGTGGTTAAATTCAGTGGCAATTTACTAAGAGGTCACCCTTGCCAAGTTGATTAAAGCTGCATTAGTGTTTTCCATTAACTAGATCTTATATTTCAGACTACGTGGGGGTGAGGGGAGTAGTTTTTTTTCTCTGAGAGTTAGATTCATTTTGAAGTGTTCACAATTATTTCTAGCTTGCATACCTTTGTCCAATGGGACTAGAGCCTTGGCAGCCATATTCTACAGTAATAATGAGTAGAAGATACCTTTCAATCCCTTGGTAGTTCTCTGGAGGAATTTCTCTTAGACAAGGTAAGGATTTTAGTTTCCCCATAGTTTAACAATAGCAGCAACAAAATCAAGTCCCCTCATCATAGGCACACACATGTGCAGACACATGAAATTAAAATAAGAACAGCAACAAGAAATGAAGATTCTTCTGTGCAAGGACTGTGTGTTACATCCAGTTCTGGTCTTCACAATCCAACTCAGTCTAGCTGTATGCTTTTTCCATCAACCCCCAGCTGATGATCTCAAGGTTCTTGATAGCATGAAAGTTGTTTTTGGATGACAATGACCTGAATTCCTCAGCCAGTAGCCATTCCGACTACTGAAATTCAACCCTCCATCCCTTTTAAGATGAGGCAAAAACAAAACAAACCCTGCAAATCCAGTGTCTACCCAGCATATGAAATCTACTGGTATCTTGGGTCACCAACTAGGCCTTTCTGCATTATCTCCACCTTTCTAAATTGTACTCTTTCAACTAGGTGGCAAGGTGACAAAGTTTCACAGCCTACGTGCCGCATAGTACAAGTCCCACTGCTAAGATTCTATATGATGGCATTGTGCTTCCAATCTCTCTAGTATTTCACAGATAACCATTGTGTACTTTAAAGGCTCATATTTCCATCTCATATAAAGAGAACACCACTTGTAACTTACATTAATTGCTGGCTTTGACAGTGTTATTCCTATTAATTCCTGTTAATCCCAGTAGGGGGATTAGGGAATAATTTATCTGTGAATAGCCTCTGTGAATTTCCCATGTTAGTTTCCTTTTTATTTTTCCACAAATGTGTCCTTATTCTCCGCTACTTTTTACTGTTCCTTTATAAGCAGATATACAGTACTAATGAAAATTCTCCCTCAAACATGTACATGATGGATGAGAAAATGGGAAAAATCACATACTGCTAAGCACACAAAGATGAACATTGGGGTGCATTTCAGTTTAGTGTGTTTTATCTCTTAACTACTTGCCTTCCCTTTCTGCACTAGACAGTACTGTGTTATGTTTTACAGAAAACAGTCCATTCTTTCCTGAGCTATCAAAAGAGTTGTTGTTCTTAATTTCCATCATGTTGCATTCAATTTATGGTGACCCTATGAATGAGAGACCCCCCACGTCACTTTGTCACCAATGGTCCTGCAGTCAGAGCACTAGCTTCCTTGATTGAGTCTATACACCTGAAATGTAGTCTTTCTCTTCTCCAACTGCCTTCTATCTTACCAAGCATTATTGTGTTTTATATTGAGTCATGTCTTCTCATGATATGTCCAAAGTATTATACTCTCCATTTAGACTTCTTGGCTTCTAAGAGAGTTCAGGCTTCATTTGCTCTAGGATCACTCCATGGATCATTTCAAGAAAGAGTGAGATCTATTCGAAGCACTGAGCTGTCCATGTCTCGTTTAAAAATAACCACCAAAATAAAACCACAAGATTTTAATCATTACCTCCTATGACAGAGGACAGAGCAAATATCAGGGGTATAGATACTGGATAAAGGGGAGGGGTGAGGCCATTGTGCCTCCAAATAAGGATTTTGCCTCCCCATTAAAAGCTGTTTCATTCCTGACTTCCGGTCTGGATATGGCGGAGAGGGCTGCGACCTAGGACTGCCTCTCCTGGGAATCGAAGCTCGGAAGGGGGATTGGGCGAATACAACACCTGCCTGTGTTCGGAAGAAAGAACACTAAGGTCCAGGGTCCCCAAATAGCCCTGGTAGCTGAACTCGACCCCCTCAAGGGGCTGGGCAAAGCTATTAGTGGCAGAAGAAGACCCGAAGGGATCCCCCCCCCCCCAGTGCGATCTGCTAACAGCGAGATCACTACCTCACGCCGCCAGACTACACCGGGGGGTGAATGGAGACAAGGACCTTTAAACCTACGTGGCTGGTGAGCATCTGATTGTGTCTTATACAAATTTTAAGAGTTCAGAAAGCCAACCCCAAATCCCCACTCTCCCATAAACCAGCAAACCCAATCCAGTTTAGAAGAGAAAAGAAAAAGAATCAGGAGAGGGGAGCTAAATACCTCTGGTGGATGGAAGAGAGGACGGGAGGCGCTTTGTGTTTTGGGGGCATTTGGCTGAGGATGGCCTCGAAGATGGCGTGCATCTGAGAGGGGTGAAGAAGATCGGCAGAGGAGGGCAGAAGCCAGACGCTGTGCTGGACCTTTGCCCCGAGATTTGGACAGTGGGTGGAGAGAAAGAGGCGGCGAAGAGGCGGTGCGGTGGAGAGAGAGTGGGAAGAGCGACATACTTGCTGGAGAGCCCAAAGGTGGGGGCAGGAAGTGACGAAACGGAGTGAATCAGAGGTGGTAGGGACTGCAGAAACATAGAGCTATAAGATATACAACACCGCGACAGCCACAAAGCACAGCAAAGAGCCGCAAAAAGCTGCAAACCAACTAAAGAGCCCCTAGATACAGCCAGGGAAAGAAAAGAGAAGAGTGCCAACAAGAACCGAAATAAATTATAAGACAACACTCCTCCTGAAGTGAGAAGACAACTTGTGAGAGTGGGAAAGTGGGAGAGTGGTATCACAAGCAAGGAGGAAGAAGAAATAAAATCTGCCCGATAGAAGAGGGGGAGGAAGTGACCCAACTACCAAGTCCAGAAAGTAAGTGGAAAGCCAAGACAGACCATCACGGTGACTGGAAACAGATGTCCTTTCCAATCATGAGTACAAGAGGGAAAATGGAAAAAGACAGGAAAGGAGAACAAAGCAGAAGACCATCGGGAGCATTTGAGCCAGGATTTAAAGAGCTGATGGCAGAAATGCTAGAGATAAGAAGGATGCTACAAGGAGGAGAAACTGATAGAAAAAAATGAAAGAGGAAATTAAAGAGTCAAGGAAAGATCTTAAAGGAGAGCTGAAAGATATGAAAATAGAACTAAAAGGAGATCTTAAAGATATGAAGAAAGAAATAACATCAATAAACAGCGGTCTATCAGCTATGATGGAAGAGGTCGAAAACCTAAAGAAGGAGAATGCGGAACTTAAGAACCACCAAAAAACGACAACTGGGAAAATGAAAGAGCTTGAAACTGAAATTACAATACTCCAAAATAAACAACTAAGGGTGGACCTGGCCATAAAAGAACATCAGCTTAGATTTAGAGGCCTGGAAGAGGAAGAGGGCGAACGGCTTAAGGAAATAATTATTGCCATTTCAGCAAAGATCTTGAATGCCCAGGAATCATACATAGAAGGAAAAGTGGACAGAGTCTTCAGACTGAACTCAAATTTCGCTAAAAGAAACAAATTGCCCAGAGATATTATAGTGACCTACTCCTTAAAATGCATCCGTGATGATATTTTAAAATGGCAGACGAAGAGAAAAGGATCCTATAAGGGAAAGAAAGTTATAATACTAAAGGAAATACCCTCCGAGATACTCGAAAGAAGAAAGGACTACTATTTTTTAACAGACGTCCTAAAAGCAAATGACATAAGGTTCCGTTGGGAGAAGCTCGAAGGGGTGATGGTCTCTTTCAAAGGAAGACAGCATTGGCTAACATCAGTCGGAAAAGCAAAAGACTTCCTCCAAATATATAATGATGACCTTGCAGAATGTGAACAGGACAGCAGACGAAAAAAGAGTTTTAACGACCACAGAGACAATGATGGTTTTAAACAGAGGACTCCTTCAGAAAAAATTATGCCAGAACTAGACGTGGGTGTGAGAGACAATGGAGGACTGCAGGTGGCTAATAAGGAAGATGCTGAGCTACCGAGTGAGGAGGATGAGGAGGAAGGAGAGGAAAGAGAGGAGGACGACATGGATGAAGAGAAGGAGAAAGACAACGAGACCCTAGACGCAGAATGAAGAACATAAGGTGTTTGACCATTAATGTGAACGGGATGAACAGTGGGAGGAAGAGGAGACGGGTGTTTGATTATATTAAAAAATGTAAGGTAAATATTGTGGCAATTCAAGAAACCCATATAAAAAGGAGCGAGATACATCTCTTAAAAAGGGATGCCATAGGGGAGATGTTTGAAGCTTCGGCGGGGGAAAAAAAGGGAGTAGCTATCTACCTGGACCCAACTTTGAAACCAAAATTATAATTTAAAGATACCGAGGGTAGATACATAGGCGTGACGATACAAAATGCAAACGAAAGGACTTTAATCTGCAACGTATATGCGCCAAACGACTCTAAGTCAAAAAAATTTGAGACGGTCAAAGCGAAAGTAATGGCAGGTGAATTTGACAGTTTAATCCTACTTGGGGACCTCAATGGGGTGATCGACCCCACCCTTGATAAAAGCGCCCCAAACAAAGGTAGAAACAATACCGGTAGCAAACTCCCCAGGTCGTTCTTCAATCTAAAAAAAATAGTCGAATACGGGATGTTTGGAGGGAGGTTCACCCCACAATTAGAGACTTCACCTTCTTCTCTGACCGACACCGAACGTGGTCAAGAATCGACCATATTTTGGTATCCAATAATCTAGTCAGCCAAGCGAGATCGGTTAAGATCCTCCCATGCCACGTATCCGACCACTGCAGACTGGTCTTGGAGCTATACGATAGAAAGACAGAATATTGCTGGAAATACCCAGCCTTCTTACTAAAAGATAAGGAGCTACTACGCAAAAGTAAAAAAACATTGAAGGAGTTTTTTGAAATAAATAGCAAGGACAATAACAACACGAGCCTTATATGGGATACAAGTAAGGCCTACATGAGGGGGTTCTTTATGAAACATCAATCCATAAGTAAAAGAAAAAAAGAAAAAGAACAACAAGAAACCCTAAATAAAATAAGAAGTTAAAAAGCAACCCCAAGAACAGCCAGACCCAAAAGGAACTAAAACTACTACAAAAACAACTGGAATTCTATGAACTAGAGAAGATCAGGAAGAATCTAAAATTCCTGAATCAAAAATACTTCGAACATGCAAATAAGCCCGGTAGAATGCTTGCGTGGCAACTAAAAGAGAGGAGAAAAAGAAATGTTATTTACAAAATAAAAGTTAACCAAACCGAAATCATCTCAGATGCGGAAATTAAAAAAGCCTTCGAGAACTTCTTCTCAACGCTATACTCTAAGGACAGAATAGATGTGGAGGAAGTGTCAGCATACATCGAAAAGCAAAAGTTAGATAAGATAGAGCATTATTAAATAAAGAAATATCCAGAGAAGAAGTAATAAAAGCAATAAAAGGGGCAAAACTGGGAAAAGCAGCCGGCCCAGACGGCTATACAGCTGAATTTTACCGAAACCATATGGAGGAGATAGCGGATATCCTGTGGGAATTATTCAATGGGGTCCTAGTAGATGGCAAAGTCCCAAATTCCTGGAAGGAATCAAATATAACTTTGATAGGCAAAAGTGGGAAAGATCAAACCGAATTGGGAAATTATAGACCGATTTCTTTATTGAATGTCGACTATAAAATTTTTGCATCTATAATTTCAGCGAGGCTAAAAGAATTTCTTAGTAACTGGATCCATAAAGACCAGAATGGCTTTTTGCCAAACAGACATCTCAAAACAAATATACGCACCATAATCGACACAATAGAATATTATAATAAGAACGTTAACAAAAAAGTGGCATTGATTTTCTTAGATGCCGAGAAGGCGTTTGACCGGACAAATTGGGACTTCTTAGACCATTTACTAATTGAATTGGATATTGGGTACCAAATTAGGAATATAATTAAAGCAATCTATCAGGAGCAGAAGGCCAAAATAATAGTAAATAATACCAAAACAAACCAAATTAAGATACAAAAAGGGGTAAGGCAGGGATGCCCGCTCTCTCCTCTACTGTTCATTATGGTATTAGAAATTCTCTTGAAGGCGATGAGAATGGAGGAAGGATTGAAAGGAATGTGAATAAAAGGGGAAGGCCTGAAAGTTCAAGCTTACGCCGATGACCTTGCCCTAATTATAGAAGAGCCAAACACCCACATCTTGAGCTGGCTTGAAAAGATAGAGGAGTTCGGGGACCTAGCCGGTTTTAAAATAAACAAGGAAAAATCGCAGATGCTATTAATGAACTTGATGGCAGAGGAGGAGGCAGATATAATTAAAAAAAACGGGCCTCATAGTAGCAAAGAAGGTGAAGTATTTAGGGGTGAATCTCACAACCAAGAACTCTTACTTGTATAAGAACAACTATGAGGGTGCATGGGATAAAATCAAAAAGGATTTTAATACCTGGTCCAAACTGAAATTATCCCTACTGGGCAGAATTGCCGCAGTAAAAATGATGGCCCTGCCAAGGATGAACTTCCTGTTCTCTTCCCTCCCCATTATTAAAAAAGACTCACAGTTTAATACATGGTCGAGGGACATATCGAGATTTATATGGGGGGTAAGAGACCAAGAGTGAAAATGAAAATCATCCAAGAGAATAAAACTAATGGCGGCCAGGGAGTCCCTAATTTAAGGAAATACTTTGAAGCAAATTGTCTAGCTTGGGTGGGATTATGGTGTAAATTGGACGATAACAGTTTACTGAATCTAGAAGGATTCGACTTGAAATTTGGATTTCACGGATACATAGGATATAATAAAATCACGGCGGATAAAAATTTCAAAAACCACTATGTTAGGGATCCCCTGCTGAGAGTCTGGAATAAATATTTCAGAAAAGTCTGTGCTACAACTCCCAGGTGGCTATCCCCATTAGAGGCTTTTAGAATAAGACAGCTGGCCGACACCAACTGGTATACCTATAAAGATTTGACATATTGGAATGGCGCAGTGTTTTCCCTGAAATCCAAAGAGCAACTCACACAAGAAGGTAAGGAGTTGAACTGGCTTCCCTTTTATCAAATAAAGGAAAAAATTAAATTAGACCTTAAGAAAGGCTTTGAGGACGACCCCAGCGAGCTGGAAAAAGTACTATTGGGCCCGGACAAAAATTCGGTGGGTAAAATCTACAAAATCCTATGTCAAAAAGAGCAAAAGCAAGAGGACTATATGAAAAAGTGGGCAAGGAATGTTGGGTTTAATATTAATTGGCACACTTGGAAAGAAATCTGGAAAAAAATATATTCCTCTGCATGCCAAAGTTACAGAGAAAACTGGATAAAAGTGATGTATAGGTGGTATCTGTCACCTGAAAGCCCCAACAATCGAGGAATGGCTGGATAAGACGCTAGAGATGATCCAGATGGAGTGGCTTTCCGAAGCGTTGAAACCAAATGAAAGTCGCCCGACAACAGAGATGGACTGGACAAAAGTCAAAGACTATTTCAGCACCGAGCACAAAATTGACCTAATATTGAACTGGAATTTTTAAGAAGCTTAATTGGGACTGATGTAACTACCAGATGAAATGTTATAACACTACAGTATGAACAAAGATGATTTACAGATATTTTGCTTTATATATCCTTTTTTAGGCACGGTTCAGACATAATGTGAAACGAAATGAAGAATGAAAAATAAGCCACGAGTCGCATAACACACTAAGAACGTACCCTCTCCTCCCCCATGTCCCTGTCTGGAGCACCCCCTCAGTGACCCTTTGTGTTCCCTACCCTTTCCCCAATTCCCCCGCCCCCTGCAACCCCCCTGCAACCCCCTACCCATTTTGTATGGCTATGTTTTGTTATGTAATGTATTCTATGTCACTTTTTTTAAATCTCTGAAAACCCTAATAAAGACCATTTATATATATAAAAAAAGCTGTTTCATTCCTTAAATGTCTAGTATTGTAGAGAGACTCTAGCTTAATCCAACATCTTGCAAGTGCAGGAATCTCTAATATTGGCCATGCAACCTCTGCTTAAAAATCTCCAATGTAAGAGTCTATCATGTGCTGAGGTAGTCTATTCCACTGTTGAACATCTCTTACTGTCTCCCTAATGTTTAATGAGAATTTGTTTTCTGGCAATGTTGAAGTTTTAAAACTGAAAATGAAAACAACATTAGTTTGGAAGACTGTGAACAAGGGGAAGGGGAGCTTGATAAGGAAAATGACTGGTATTTGATGGTATGGTTAAGCAGTGCACTACTCATCTGTGATTTATATACAGAGAGAGTTTGATACTATGAATTTTTAAAACGAGTATGTAAGAAAAAGTCAAGGATATTTTATGTCACATCTATTCTAAGATAATTCTATAGAAGGAGTTCTTGTAAGCAGTAAAGAAAAAATCATGTGGGGATTCTTCTTTAGCTCGTATATCCCTGTCGGGCTCATAAGTTAACTGTTTACAGTCTTTCAAACTAAGGTGAAATTCATTTTTATTTAAATGACAGTTTTGTATGTACTGTATGTATTTCCACTTTTTCTTGATCCGCCTTTTAGGCAAGGAGTAGGTTAACTCGGCATGGTGGTGTGGTTTGAGAGCTGAATTATGACTCCAGCAATCAGATATGATGAACCTTGCTTGCTTCATGCCAGGCTACTGGTATCTCTTTGGGAGTAAAATGGGAAGCAACACATACTGCTCCTGTGACATAGGAAAAACATTGTAAGTAAAGCAAAACACCACTTGACATTCATCTCTGTTCTCTGAACATGAATTACTGAGCCTTTCCAGAACAACCTTTCCCAGACAGGAAAGAGAAAAGAGAAATAAAAAAACATTGGCCCTGTCAATTGCTTTCATGAGTCTGAGCCGAATGCCTGCAGAAAGTCCATTGCTGGAAAGGGGGCTTGTACTTCTGACAACATTTCTTGTGTAATGTACGCAATGCTCATTACCGTGAGTACCCTCCAAAACATTTCCCATTTGATGTGAACAGTGGGAAGCAGGCTGATAGCTAGCAATTAATTAGTGAAACGCCATATGTTAATGGATGTACAGCAGATGTGTGCACACGGGGGCCTTCAGTATAAAATTGCACAATTGCAATTCAGGCGAGCAGAGAAACAAACGTCTGGGTCCAGAGTCTTTAAAGGATAACTTGACTGGATTTTGCTATCAGCCTTCAGGTGAATGGAAACTGAATGCTTGGTGCCAAAGTCAGACAATATAATTCTGGCAAAGTGGCTATCTGTAATTAGTGTATATTTGAATATTATTACTGACAGTTCATGCAATCCTTCATTATGTTTCATCACATTTCTATTCAAGGTTCACCATCATTTTCAACAGAAAAAATAAAATAATATAACTAATGAAAAATGAGGAAAAAGAAGGAAGACATGTTGAATACTTCCATAATGGGGAAGTGGTAAGGTGATTCTCTAGAATCCAAACCATCATCCTATCACTGCACAGTTATGGATCACTATAGTATGCCATTAATCCTATTCAGACATTTCAAATAGTAAACACAAAATGAGAGAGCCTCATTAAAAAAAATGGAGTATAAAGGATGGGTCGCAAGAGATTGGCCATAGCATTAGCATTCCAGTCCTAACTGTCCTGGACCTGTTTCTTCTTGCCTTTAACAGAGAAAGAAGGCCTTTTCCATTAATGTACTTTGAGTAATTTCCATATTTATTTATTTATGCAGCATTTTGAAAGTTAAGAAAGTGACTGTAACAGCATATTTCAAGCACCTTTGAGATTAATGGAGAGAATGAAGTTTGCAGCATAAGTTTTCATAGATTTGGTCTATTACATCCAGTGCCACCTGGTGAAATAGACTGAGCATGCATCTACACTGTAGAATTAAAGTCATTTGATACCAATTTAAACTGTCATGGTTCATTGCTGTGGCATTATACGAGTTGGTGAGGCATCAGCACTCATTGAAAGAGAAGGCTAAAGGTCCTGTAAAACTCCAACTCTCGTGATTTCATAGCATTGAACACTCATGATTTCAACTAGGACTAGGAATAGAGAGGTCCATGCCTGGTGAGCCTTCACTAAACCAGATCAACCCAGATAGAGAACAAGCACTTCTCGTTGAAGGCAAAGCTACTGAGGTTTGGCCAAAAAGATGCAAGCACTAGCAAGGCACTTCAAAAGGTATAACCATACATTTGCAGAAAGATACATGATATCTTATACAGTTTTGACAGCTATTCAGACTTTCCACTCCCTCCCCTGATTGGTTGAAAAGGGAGGCAGGTTAGGATCCATGCCAGGAATGCCCAGGGATTCCCTTGATGTCACAACCTGCAGGAGGAGATTCCTGTGGTGGCAAGAAATACAGGTGGTGATGGGACAGTTTAAAGTATAAACTTTTGCCCTTAGGAGGGCAAAAATCAGGAGGAAATTGTGACATTTTAATGAATTCAGATTTGCTGAGCCAGCTCTTCCATGGGAGCAATAGACTCTCAGCCTGAGCTTCTCCCGGTGACAAAGAGGACCATCTATCTGCATACACATACAAAGATTTTGATTTTATCTGGCTTGGGAAACAGTTGGATACATTCATTTGATACAGTTTATACATTTTTAGGAATTGACACAGTATATGAAAGTACAAGTTGCACAAAATAATCACCCTATCTCCCTAATGGGATTCAGGGCAGCTTACAACAATACAAAACATTAAAGGCCAGTGAAACATATAACATTTTTTTTAAAGCTTACATAAACATGACAATATTTTTAACATATTAATTCCATTAAAAACTCTTAAAATCTGGGGTTAAGATGGTATACAGCAGATTAACACAGAAACAAAGTTGATACATTTTATTAAAGGGTTAGATTTCATAGTTTTTAGGGTACAGCTGCTGTTAGATCAATTCTGGAGCCTCTAGTGGTTTTGACACTTTGCAACTTTGGAACTGCAGAAAAGGTTTTAAAAATAAAATTTAAAAATCATATATCTTGCTTGGAGTCTCTTGATGATCTAGAAATCTTTTTGGAAGAAGGGTGCCATGGCTCAACAACAGAATCTGCAGTTGAAGTGGTGTAAAACTATCATTTATAGAGTGGAAATCTCTCAGCGTAAGTTTATGGTACAAACTTATTTTTTCTTAATCTCAAAGGTGACACAAAATCCCTTTGTATAGTGACATTAACATATCTATGTCTTTGAATATATGTTAATCAATGCTAATCCTATGGGTGCTGTTGCCAGTCCTGCCATATATATATATATATATATATATATATATATATATATATATATATATATAAATTCTAGAAGAGGAATTGAGAAAACAAATACTGTGTTAGACTCACAAAAGATAGTAGAAATTGTGGTGTTACTGACGCTGATACCCCCATGCCTTAGGACTGTAGAATAGAAAATCTTTAGTTACCTGAGCACATAGGGAAAATGTTCTGCATAGATTTCTGTGCATCATAACGTATCAAGTGTGGAATCACAGAAACTGTGTGTAATGATTATGTGTGACTCCTTCCTTCTGTATAGCAGGTAAAGGGAAAACTCCTTACAAAAGAATTCATTCAGTAATGAATGGCCAGATTTGGGGGTGAATTATATTAGATTGGAAGAAATTAGTCTTTGAACCACAAAGTGAGGTAATAATTAGAACACTTGAAGCAAATTTAGTTATGGACTTCATCCCACAGATCAGGTCAAGTGTTTGGAAGAGGAGCTGAAGCACAGTCCATTTTAAAATTAAATGGAAGATTTTCCTACCTCCTCCTTGCTTAATCCTTCTCTCCCTTTTCTTTAATATTTATTTGTTTGATTTGCCATAACACAGCAAATACTTGTTTTCCCCACTGTCTCTCCCCCATTTTCTTTTCTTTCTTTTTTACTTCTCTCTTTCTAGGGAGTTCAGCTTACAGCCCAATGAACAGCCACATATATAGAGGGGTTATTCTTGCTTTCTTAGGGTGGTGGAGAAGCTTTAGCTCTCTTAATTCTCTCTTGGCTGTCCTTTTGATAGGCAAAAGCAGCACAACAGGAATTTCAGGCAAGAGTTCAAAAGGACTTTTATGACCCAACACAGGAAGAGGGAGCCAAAAACTTGCTAAAGTTACAGAAACACAAAGCACAGGATTAGCATGTTTGCTATTTTCTCCTGAGTATCTTTGGGAGGCAGTGGTCCTCCAGCCTAGAGATGTGCCCTGCCCAGCGCAGCTGTGTTCTCAATAGCATGGCCTCAATGCTGGTGATCCCTGCTTGCTCAAGGACAGCAACATTCGTCACATAGTCAGTCCAGTGTACATTTAGGATTGAGCGAAGACAGCACTGATGAAAGTGTTTGAGGAGTCGTATGTGTTGGCGATAGGTGACCCATGTTTCAGACCCATAAAGGAGAATAGACAATATGATAGCTCTGTACACACATAGCTCTGCACATACATCTCTAGATTGGACGACCACCACCTCCCAAAGCTACTATTCTATGGTGAACTTGCCACAGGTCAGCGCAAGAGAGGCACCCCCAAAAAGAGATATAAGGACTCCTTGAAACAACATCTCAGGCTCGGCTAGATTGATCACCAACAATGATCCACTCTGGCCTCACATCGGGAGGCATGGAGATGCACTATCCATAATGCTGCAGCCTCTTTCGAGAAGACACGCCAAATGGGTCTCGAAGAGAAACGACAACGCAGAAATAACCGCAACTTGGAAACAACATCACCCAAGGAGACTTTCTGCTGTGCTTTCTGCAACCGAACTTGCCGCGCAGAGCAGAAGCAGAGACGCTGAGCTCCGCGAAGGCCTTGGTGATTTCTCCTATGCAACGGCGTCGCTGGTGAGGTTGGCCTCTCTAAACAGAGGGAGTGTCCCCCAGAGCCCCGAGGCGAGCCCCTGGCCCTTGAAGGAACCGCTGGTGGGCCCTCCGCCCCCGTTGGAAGCCCTGCAATTTGAAGCGGAGGCCGTCTTGGAGGTCGGTCGGGAGTCGGCCCTGGCGGCCAGGATCCGGGCGAGCTCAGCGAGTTTGGGAGCTGCTGTGTGGTCAAGGAGGACCACCCATAGGACTTGTCCGCCACAGTCTCCGGTCCCTTGGCCAGGCCTGGGGGCGGATGCGGACCTGGGGGAGCTGGCACCGGAGCCCCCCACCCCCCTCGCCATCCAGTGGGTGGCCGCCAACCTCCCTCCTACTGGAGCCCAGGACGGCCTACTGGACTCCATCCGGGAACTCACCTCCCTCCTTCTTGCCTTTGGCCGGCTGGTAGAGCAGTTGGCCACCCGGCTGGGGGAGGTCGGAGGACAGGAGCCGAAGCGGCCCCACTGCTGCTGCGGGGAGGGCGCGCGGCATTCCAGCCCCCTCTCTATGACCCAGAGGACAGCAGCTGGTGGAGGACCGAACCCGCCATGCCGCCCAAGCCAGGATCCGATGCACGCGGACCCCGAGGGAGGAGCAGCGGAACCCGGCGGGGACAGCCGAGGGGAGGACAGACGAGGGAGGGTGAGTGGGGTGCCCGCGGCCGATCCCGGGGCTGCTGGAGCCCCCGCTCGGGCCACCCTCTCCCCGAGCCTCGCTGACTGGAGCATCGAGGGGGGCCTTTCCCTCGAGGAGAGGCCCCTGGTTGGAGCTGAGGCCGCACAGGACCCATGGTGGAGCCCTTTGAGGGCACTGGGGCGCGGGACTCCCCTTGGCCGGGAGGAACGGGCGATGGCCAAGTCCACTAAGATGGCGCCCAGCTCGAATTGCTCGGTGTCTCTTGCCCTGCCCCCTTCGCTCATGCCGGGCGCCCTGACTCCGCCCCCCCTGACCAGAAGCAACCACCGCTACTGGGCGCCCATCCAGTGATCCCGGAGGACCTCAATGTCTCCCGGGTCCTGGCAAGGGCCCCTGGGGCCCGGTCCCGCCGCCGGGCCTGCCGCTGGCTGCTGGCGGCCCCGGACTCTCTGCCTCGACCACCTTCTGTTCCGTCACCGGCGGGTGACTCGGGTAAGACTGGTGGTCCAGCTTGCAGAGGGACAATACTGAGGGCGGCCAACTTAGAGGACAGCACAGCGAGCGGACGCCTTGAGCGGAAACAGCACCACCGCCCGGAGGAGGCGCCGTCGCTGGCCGGGGTTCCCCGACCCCCAGAGACCCCCCGTGGCGGGGTTATCGACTTCCCGGGCTCCTCATGTGCTCGGCCAGCCACCTGGAAGGGAAGAAGCCCCCCGCCCCTGAGCCCAGTTCCAGGCGATTCTTTCGCCCGAGAACCTTTTGGGGCTCAGGCTTTGAGCGTAGGCCAATGAACAACATCCCGCCACTGTGCCCGGCCTCTTTTGCCGGGCTACGGGACGGAGGAAGCCGGCCCTCACTCTTGTTTTGTGACCAGCGGGGGGAGTTCCCCTTAAGACCCCCCAGGCTTCCACCCTTCGATGGCTCACTGGGACCAGCCTAGGCCCGGACCGGGCCCTCCACGTCCCAGTCCAGGACTCTGCCCCCTCCCCTACCCCCTTTTGACTGTTGTATTGTCTTGTTGTCTTTAGTGTTATGTTATTTGTTTGCCTTTTGGCTCTGTAAGCCGCTGCGAGCCCTAGGGAGTTTAGCGGCATAGAAGTCCAAACAAATAAATAAAATAAATAAATAAATAAATATCTCAGATTGGCCTTTTTAGGCATCAACGCGCTTGTGGCATGAGTCCTTCCTAAGAATCTTTGTTCGCGAAGTAATGCCAGAGAGAGAGAGAGAGAGAGAGAGAGAGAGAGAGAGAAAGAGATTTTCTCCTGAATGTTTTGAATATCTTGTTTGCTATACATCCTCACTCCCAAAATGACAATGGCAGCAGAAAGGAATTGATTCTGATCATCTTAGCTCCTCCCTCTATGATGACATCATCATTTAATTTACAAATGGGCAAGGGGGAGAATCGAGGAAAAAGTCACTTGGCAATCAACTCAGGAATCATGGGAAAAATCCACACTTTAAAACAGCAAGAAACCTTGGTCGCACATTTGAATTTTGTTTGTAAATAAGTGTGTAGAAACACTTATTTAATAGTGTATGATGAAGTCATACATCTGTAAATTTTCATGTTTTTCACCAAAGCTGCATTAACTGAATCTAGTGGCCCACACATATGGGAAAGGCTATGAATAAGTTTCTAAGGTTGGATGTGGTTATGTACTTTCCCCCTGAATAGTTTACCCAGTATGCAAGTTATTTTATGGTATAGATTGATACTCTTGCCTTGTATGCAAATAGCATAGCCCTAGAACAGACAGCCATCTGTGCTTCACTAGGGCAGGTTATTTGTTCAGCATCCATTTCACATAACTCAAGGGAGCATGCACTCTAATTGAAAGCCTATAGAAAGCAAGTAGGTTTGACACTGTGTTAGGACTGGTACTATTTATTTTTAAATTTAATGGTCCAACACCTAAACCAACGGTGCCTTTTTGCATCAGCTTACAAATAAAGTTGAACTGATTATTTTTTGATAATGAGCAGATCAGAAATAGCAACGCATCTTTATGTACAAAGCTTTTCTACTACATTACCTCAAAAGACAGTATACAGAGAAACCTTCATCAATATTTGTCACTCAAATTAAACATGAATAATTATGAATATAGAAATTAAATGTACCAACTGACTGGCATAAAAATCTGTAATTCTGCAAATGGTTTATAACACATTGAAAAGTACAGGTCTCCTAGTAGAGTAATCCTTCATATTCCATATGTTTTCTATGATGGATTACTCCAATAGGAGACCACTCCATGTGCTTTCTGAGGATGTACATGTAGCAGCAGTTGTGAAATAAAGACTGTGTTGCAATACCCAGGAGAAACCAGCAGATGTCATCAAATCAGGAAGAAATGAAAATAGTTGAGAAATAAATGTATATTTGTTTGTGCACATCTGCACATGTGTGCAATAGATAGTGATGAAATTCTCAAAATAAAATCAGGCACCCAAAACAGACCTGTTGCCAAGCTAAAGTCCATGGAGTAACAGATCCAACAAACAATTTGCAGGTCACTAGCTCTGGTCTAGTAGAATGTGATTCAATAGTACAGAGGTCAAAAATTAATGGCAACTAGTACAAAATTATTTCAGGCACAATAACCAAAATCATATGTTAATAAGGTCTAATGAAGTGATTTGCCAGATGAGAGAACAGTTCAGCTACAGCCTCCTGAAAAATAAAAACAAAAAACCCTTCAACATCAAAGCAAGTTTTATAAATAGTGTAATAATATGGGTCAAATAAGCCCTTTGTTTACATTTAACAAAACAACTGTTTATGCATTAGCTCTTTAATTTGAGCATGCAGTGGGAGCTGTCAATTAACATTTGTGATTTTATCCTAAATGAAAACATTAGTAACAAGAGGTGAGGGAGAGGGGGATAAGTAACACACATTGTTAAACTGGAACAAATGGTGGTGGAATTCCAGCATCTTAATATTGCAAGGATACATGGGCACTGAAGAGGTCTTTGACTTAATAATGCCAAAGTACAATACTGAATTGAAGTTAAAACCACGGCCATTTCTGTAAAGCGATCATGCCCCCTTTGTTTTTCAAGATAAATGAGAACTTGTTGGGAGAGGTCATTTGGAGTTTGGCATTAGGTTCCATCAATATGTTGAGGATATCCAACTCTATCTCCTTTATAACTGATGCCAAGGGGGCTATGATAGTACTGAATCCATATCTGGATGCCTTAAAGAAGAGGATGAGGGTGAAAGATTCATTCAGGCAAGACAGAATTGCTACTGATTGGGAGGATACCCTATGTGGGGTTGGACACTCAGCCTCTTTTGAATGGGACTGCTCTCCTTCTGAAAGATTAGCTTCATAGCTTGAATTGCTTTTGGACCCACAGCTGCTCCTAGAAAACCAAGTTGCTGCAGTACCTAATTTCAACTCAGTCATGCTGTTTTTTGGGGGGGAGGCAAATCTGTGCACAGTCAGTCGTGACATAGTTGCCTCTTAATTAGATTTTGCTTTATGTGAGGCTCTGCTTGAAAGTGTTTGTAAGGTGCAGCTACTGCAAAATGCAGCAGCCAGAATGGTTTCAGACTATATAACATCCATCTTGTAAAAACATCACTGAGGCCCCTTCCACACTGCTGAATAAAACCCCACATTATCTGCAGTGTGGACTCAGATAACCCAGTTCTAAGCAGATATTGTGGGATTTTCTGCCTTGGTATTCTGGGTTATATGGCTATGTGGAAGGGCCCTGACTTGCAACTTGCTTCTGAGCTCAATTCAAGTTCTTTATACAGTATTGTCCCAAAAAGCCATAAATGACTTTGGGTCAGGTTTTCTGAAAGACTGCCTCCTCCTTTATGAGCCTGCCAAATATTTGAGCTCTACCTCATCCCTCAAGGGGAGGGGGAAGCAACAGGAGACATCTTCCTATGGTTTTTATTTACTTTAAAGATGGAGTCCCACAAAGCTCATCAAATGACACAGAGCTGCTTCAAGTGGATTTCGTCTTTAAAATGTATAGAAACTTGAGACTTGTGAAGCTGGGGAGGAATCAATTCCACTGCTCTCCCTGCGCATAGAAATAGCTGAAACCAGTATTTAAGGTGGGCTGGGAACTGTTGTATTTTAAGGCAGGGTGGAATTGGTGGATTTTAATGTGGGATGGGAACTATTGTTAAATGCACTGTTTCTTTTGGGAATGGAAGGCAACTGTACACCTCGTGGGATAAAGTTTGTTGTGAATTGAGAGCTAAACATAACAGGGCCTTCTTTGTAGCAGCAGCTTGACTTTGGAACTCCCTACCTAAGGAAGTTAGATTGATGCCATCTCTTTTAAGCTTCTGGTAGGTAGCCAAAATAATCCTGTTTTGCATGGCATTCAGTGTTTGAAATCACTATTTTAACTGATTCAAAACTGGATTCCCAGATTGTTTTTAGACATCTAGGAATCTTAAAAGAATATTTTAACATATTTTAAAAATGTTTTTATCTTTGCCTTGATTTAATTGATTTTTATTGTTCATCATTTGGTAACTCTTGTAGGTTGGGAGGTGAAACATAAATACTTTAAACAAGCAAGCAAGCAAATGATCATAAGATGGCAACTCTTCTTAGGTATCTGTCAGGGAAGGGAAGCTAAATACATATTTGATTTTTATACTGGAAACGTAGCCATGTTAACAAGAACACAAGCTTAAAGTCTTTGTTTAGTGTAGCACATAAAAGTTGTGACACTGTTTTACATAAATGTTTTGTCCTAGTTTGCCAGCAGCTTGATGACTGAATGAGGCAGTTGCCAATTAGAGAGAACCACAAGGCAGGCAGATTTCCTTGTGAAGATTTTGGCTTCTGTTATTCCCTTTCATTAAGGGAAACTAGGGAAAAATTGACAAGATGAAAAAATGAAACCTTCTCTAAATGCCAATGGCATTGCAGGGTGGGGATGGAAAGTGTTTTCTATTCCAAGGAGATTCAAAGGGATATTTTCATACATGGCATGTAGGTTATGAACATAGAAATCAAAATCAGTTTCTCTTTCCTATATCAGCTAGCCCCTGATTTGTACTTCAAAACACAAAAGAGTTTATTAGTTCTATTTCTGTTTTGTGATGTTTACTCTTCCTTGTTCCAAATAATGAAAGTGAGCTAACAAGATCATTGGCAACTTTTCATGTCATCAGTCTTACTGAGAAGAATTCTGTACTTCTTTTTCTCATCTGGACAGGAAGGCATACATATGGTGGTTCTATTGTCATGTTATAGTGTCTTCCAAGACATTTGTAGTCATTTTTGCAGTCTCTTCTCATCTGATTGGCACTCCTTCTCTGGTTTTCACAGACCTTGGAAAACTTATTACTATAGTTCCAAGAATGCCCATTCAGCACAAATAAGACCTAGTTTCTCAGTCATATTAGAAACACTGGCAGATTTAATCCCAGTGTTGACAATAGAGTCAAAACTATGCAATCTGGCCTTAATGCAAGAGCAGAAGACATTGGCCAGTATTCTACACCAGCTATTCAGCTAAGGATGGAGCATACATTAATGAAATTTGGACCATGTTTGGGGGAATCAAGCCAGGAACCAAGTAGGTGATGTAGAATACTGTCCATTATTAGAAGCAGTGAAGAAATGATTATGAAATGGTAAAGAGAGGCCCAACATACACTGCCATATAATGTTGCAGTTCATCTGTGGTTACTGCAGTCTTTCATAGACTGGGCCAAAGCCTAACCCTTAGCCTCTATCCAACACTGTCAACTATATAGTATATCTAATGGAGAAGAAATCTGGCAGTTTGTGTCCCACAAACAGGACTACTCATTTTGGCCCTTTGCCTAACATCGGGCATATATACTCTGACCACTTTGTATGAAGGACCCTTGAATCAGCTCCATTACTACTCACAGAGGCCCCATCTACACTGCCATATAAAATCTGGATTATCTGTTTTGGATTTTATTTGTCTATTCTGTTGTATATTGCAGTTCAAAGAAGATAATCTGGATTTTATATGGCAGTGTAGATAGGGCCAGAGCTGATCTGGGGTAGCTGTAAGGATCTGCTGATAGCTCCTAGCAACCAGGCCACACTCACAGCTTCCATTGGAAATAAACTTTATTGCAGAGAAAAGAAAAAAAAACACCACTAATTCGCACATGTAACTCTTGTCCTTTTCTACTTCTTCTTCCCCCTTTGTACCAGCCTAAGTCTTCCCCTCCACTTCTGGTTATCGCTTTCTCACAGGCCTACTCTTCCCTTCCAGGTTCCTCTTGTTATCAGCAGCCTTGCCTCAAGAATGTTGATAGGGGCAAGAGTCAAATGCTTGTCTTTCCAAGCTTTGAGTCATGTCCTGATGGTAACACAGGACAAGGCCATCTTAATGCAGCCTTTGACCACATTAACTAAAGCCACAGATTGCTTCAGATTCTGCTCCAGAATTTGGTGCAACCCACAACTTTGGGCCCATCTTGACAGTTGGGCCACTTCCAAGATGCCCAGGGAGCACGGGATAGAACTTACCATTCCCTCCTTTCCCCTTGTTGTGGGATATGGCCCCTGCCAGTTGGTTATTGCCTGCAGTGATATCAGCAAGAGAGGTGGAGGTGATTCCTCCTCTTCCCCTCTCTCATTGTTCTGGTGTCCTAGCTGCCATCATTGCATGCAACAACTGACTGGCAGGACCCATGTCTTGCTTGGAGACAGCAATGAGAAGGAAAACAAGAGGGGATGATAAAAGTGGCCATCCAGCTGTGCTAATCTGGGTTTGGAGTCACAGAGCAGTGAGGGCTCCCTCCGGCTTAGTGGTGAGGTGGCTATGTAAACCGGCCTGAAGCCAATCCAATGTTCACCACCCCTCTATCAGCCCTAAGACAACAGATGTAGATCTACTCATGAGTCAAGATCAGTCTTCTCTAGAATAATTCCGTGAAAGACTGCAATGGTGTTCTAGAACTGCAGCGTTTCAGCTGCACACAAAGGGATAGGAGGGCTGGGGGGCGCAGAGCCAGCCAGTTGCCTCACAGTATTTTGTGCCATGACCAAGGGGCTGGAGGGCCGAGGACCAACCAGTTGCCCTGGAATTTTCTGAGCCAGAGGCTCTTTAGATTTTTCTTTTGGCTTGCCAATCTTGGCAGCTTTTGGCTTCTCAGTTTTTTGCTTTTTCTTCCAGAGTGGCTCTATGGCTGGACCAGAGGCCGACTCACAGATGGCACCTTCGGACAGAGCACTCAAGGGACTGGCATTTCCAGCCCCTGAAAGCAGAGAGGGCTGGCTCGTAGAACGAGAGAGCCCGGTCTCTGAGGAAAGCAAGGCCTGTTCAAAAAGGGAGGCCTTCAGCTTAGAATCCCTGTTCTTCAGGGTTCTATTGGAAAAGGTCCTGCATATCTTGCAGGACTGGGGAATGTGGGAATCCCCCAAACAGAGGAGACATTTAAGATGTCGATCCTCTTGGGGCAAGGTTGCTCCACAGTCAGAGCACCTCTTAAAAGATAAAGAAGACATAATCCTATTCTTATCTGAATAGTCGAGGCAATCCGTGGACTTCTAACAGGAGCTAGTAGTCGGAGATCCTTTCGCTGTCAAGGCGGAAAAGGAACTAACTAGGTAGCTACAGTGGGGGATGAGGGAGGGCGGGGAGTGGGAGGGGCATATGTAAATCTTTAACTTTAGCTAGTATGTCCGAGATTCTACGCATGCGCGGGAGTAAACCCACTTGTGTGAATTTCACAGACCTTACACTCGAAGAAACACGGTTACAGGTAAGCAACCTATCCGTTTGTCTTATAGTTTCATTTCAAAAGGAGGCCTTGTTTCTAAGTAAGCAGAGCTGTGCTTATTGTTTACTTGTTCCCAACAGTGTATTTAACTTTGTGAAAGTGCTGCTGGTTCTGTTCTGTTTCTTTTAATTGTGTTCTTAACTAATTATCAGAGATGCCTATAGGGCAGTCTTATCACCCCTTGTGGTTTTATAATTCTAGACAAATAAATTAGAAGAAACCCTGCTGTTTCCCAAGCTGGGTAGCACACTTTTCATTGGGGTGTCCCCCAACAGATGTGGCCTGCTTCAGGCCCACAACTAAGTGAACAAATGTCAAACTCCTGGTATGATATCCAGAAAGGAAAGATTTCCCTTTTCCAATTCTCTGTCTTATTGCGCTCCCTCCCTCCCTCCCTGTGTGTGTGTGTGTGTGTGTGTGTGTTTATGTTTGCCTTCAAGCTACCTATCAATGTATGAAAATCCCATAAAATCATGAAGATCAGGATTTACTTAGGCAAGGAATACTCAGATTTGATTTACTAAAATCATTCTTATCTGGTATGATAAATGGATAAGAAAAAACCAAATGAAAATGGGGGAAACCAACATTTGCTGATTATTCCCCATTAACTGCTTAGTTCTAGATTCTGGTAATGAACAGCAATTGAGCAAGGAAGAAGAGAAGTATTCTGAGAAAAGGGCATGATGTCCAGTCATAAAATTTTCTTACAATAATTTCTTCTCATGTATACACTTTTTTGAACATTAATATAGGCATTTTTGCAAGAAATACTCCTCAATTTTCTATAGTTTGGGTGCACTATTTTTATGTATGGATATTTCTGTACACATTCAACAGTTACACAATATCTGACTATGTATACATATTTGGATGCATTTGGGACTAAATTACATTATTGTGCTATTTCAGGGGGGGAAATCAAAAAGAATGTGATCTGGTGAATATATTTGTAAGAAGAACACATTTTTGGTAGATTTATTTGAAAAGTTAACCAGACTTAATTCCTCCCCCTTGGCTTACAAGAGCTGCCTTGGTTTTCTAAATCATTAACTTCTTGATTCCTTCTCCAAACCTCAGCACAAATGGACCAGTTGACCGAAGCCACTTGATACCTCGACCTAAACTAGTCCAGGGATTCAGACACTAAAATCAGTATAGATATCTATTCAACTGTATATTGTATGCCTGCACATGGATTGAATGGTTGTTATGACCCTAAGAGTCCTGCTATAGCACAAAGGCAACGTTCTGTACACGTATTGTCTGGAACTAACACCCAAAGTCAGAAGGTGTGTAATCCTTAACATCTGACATTCCAGATGGATCAACTTTATAGTAAATTCTTAAGGGTAGTCATTTCAACTACCTTTCCAAGAGAGCAATATGATAGTGGGGTTTAGTATGACACTCTCAGTCCTTATGTCAAAATTACAATCTCAGAATGCAGATGAGGGTTTTTTCTTTTGATCCTATGTTAGGCAAGCTTGTAAATGTCCACCCCCTTTCATTGGCCATCACTAACTGGGCATGTGATCTAAGTCAAAATCCCATCTTAGATTCTCTATGGATGATTTCATCATCTATTCCTTATAAACTCTGAACGAATCTCCTGACTGTGGGTTTTGACTTCCCCCTGGTGGTAAATGTTCTCCTACATAGACTGATTATTTTAGCATTGTTCATTGCCAACTTGGAATCCATAAAAACATGGCTTAAATAAAGCAATATGCATATATTTCATCATTGAACAATATTTCTTTGAAAAGTAAAAGATCAATTTAGAAAACAAAACATTTTGCCCATCAAAGTTATACTTCCCCTTTCAAATAGCAGAGGGTGTTGAATCTAACTCTTTATGTTAAATTAAAGTCATGTGATGTAGACACCAACAACAAAGGACAAAGGATTCATTCCATCTGAAGGAGAATGGGACCCAGGTAAATTTGCACTGTGTCCTGACTTCTTGGTGTGTAGAGGGAAGCAAGACAGCAAAGGGGCTTCATAGTGTTTTCATGGAAGCTGAACGTACTTGACTAACTATAATCCATAAAGATAAATCAAGTCACTCTTTCATCTACCTCAATAAAACTATTATATATTGAGACAAATTTTTTCAGAAGACTGATCATTCCAAATATTCTCCACTATTTGGGGTGGCAGGGTAGGCTGTGGAATGCATTTTGCATCAAAGCATTGCAGAATGCCAACAGAGTTGGAAAAATATGAAAGTTCTATTATTGCCAATAACAAGAAGTAAATGATCTACTGGTGGGGCAATATAGGTATAATACAGGAGGTCCTTCCTAGTAGGCTTTAGCTACTGGTGGGGCAGCCAGTAGATCATTTGCCACTATGGATGTAAGTAATTGTAAATGCCAGTCTTGCAAACAAAAATGTGTAATGTATTTCTGAATGCTTTCATGGCTGGAATCACTGGGTTGCTATGAGTTTTTCAGGCTGTACAGCTATGTTCCAGTAACATTTCCTCCTGACATTTTATCTGCATCTGTGGCTGGCATATTCAGAGGTCTGCTGGACCACTCTGACAACCATCATGTCAGACTACACAGAGAAGCAACGGAAATCCACAAGCCTGTGAACAATTTCAATAGAAAGGAGAAAACCATGAAAATGAACAAAATCTGGTTAGCAGTAATAAAAAAACACCAGAATCAAGACAGTAAATAAGGAACATCACTTGGAAACACGGGAACTCCAGACAGCAAACAATCAAGTACCAGCTAACACCTCCCAAACAGAGGATGCCCTCAAACAACAGAGGCAGGGCTATCTCTATGCAAATACACTTATGATTGACTTGAAGCTTCATAGCTGTTTTATGCTGTTTTATTGTTTTATGCTGTTTTATTGTACGGCGTCATGAATGCTACATGTCAGCCGGTTTTATGATGTTATCCGCCCCGAGCCTGCCGGGAGGAGCGGAATACAAGAAGGAACAAATAAATAAATAAATAAATAGCTATTCAATGCTATTCAAGCTTGCTAATTGCAACATTCACACTCTCTTTAAACAGACAAGGGTTCATTCTCTATTCTCCACTTGTCTCACCTCCAACAGTCCTCTGAAGATTCTAGCCACACATGCAGATGAACCATCAGGAGAGAATGCCACAGGAGCATGGCCATACAGTCTGAAAAACTCATAAGATAATGGTAAAGGTAAATGGTAAAAGTTTCCCCTGACATTAAGTCTAGTCATGTCTGACTAGGGGAATGGTGCTCATCTCCATTTCTAAGTCGAAGAGCCAGCATTGTCAGTAGACACCTCCAAGGTCATGTGGCCAGCATGACTATATGGAATGCCATTATCTTCCTGCAGAAGCAATACCTATTGGTCTACTCACATTTGCATGTTTTCAAACTGTTAGGTTGGTAGAAGCTGGGGATAACAGTGGGAACTCACCCCACTCCCCAGATTTGAACCACCAACCTTTCAGTCAGCAATTTCAGTAGCTCAGTGGTTTAACCCACTACACCACCGGGGGCTTTTAAAACTCATAGCAACCCAAAAATGAGCAACCCAATTTTTTTTTGGTTTTTTGTCCTGTTGCAAGTAAGTTGTCAAAAACAACACTGTTTCTAAACAATTATGATAATATACTTTCCTGTGCAGAAAACAACACTTATGTTCAGAAAATGATGGTTTTGGTGGAGGAACCTTGTTTTCTATGCAGGAAATCTATCTTCTGCACAGTGCTGTTTTCTGTGCCAAACACACACACACACACACACACACACACACATGCACTTTTCACATAGAATACGTAGATGTGAAAATTTTTTGGCACCTAAGATTCTGTTCACCAGGTTTTCCTGACAGTTTTTCAACCAAATATTTTAAATCCCTTAATGCCACAAAAATGGCAAATTTGCTTTTGGCTTCACAGCAACTCATTTTGTAGTTGCTTGAAGTTGAACAAAAGCGCATTCAGTGCTGGGCTCTCTCCCAAAAAAGAGCCAACAGAGTTGCTGTTTAACTCACAGCAGTTGCAAGGGAAGCAGCCACAAAACCGAATGTAGATTTCCCACCTTCACAGCAACAGATCCACTGTTCACCCTGATTTCTGCTAGTACTGTTCAGTAATGTTTTTAACACCACTGCCCTCATAAACAACTGGAACATTTAATTTAAACCTAGGAAAATGAAATGAAAATTCAGTCCAATTCCTTTATCCACAAATAGGTTGGGGAATTTCAAATAGGAACTTTCCACAAAAGGTCTGCTAGTCTAGGCAAAGAACTCTACTATGCCTTTAACAATGATGGAAGGATGTTTTCAAAGACTGCCTTATAATCGTAGGTTCAGTTTATATGGTTCAGGAGCCGTTGAGATTATTGTTTGCATGCTATTATTGTAGTGATACAACTGACAGATTGTTGCATTCCATTCTGGAAGAGTTCCCTGGCAGAACAGATGCAATCCATTTGAAAATATGCTTAGGTGAAAATAGTCCTTTTCCTCACTGCTAATTTTGGTGAATTCTTAAATATTACAATTGGCACCACGCCTAAAATGATGGACGGTCATTGGGTTTTGAAAAGATCGGTCCTGATACAATTGTTATGGCTGAGAGAACATTTTCTTTGTATAATAGACCTATTTCACTGTAGTTTCATACCAAACATTGTATTCAGTGTTTTAATTACCTATTATTTAAAGAGATTGGGAAATGCATTCTTCTATCATTCTCTTCTTTAACAACAGAACAATAGACTATACTTTTTCTTAAGTACTGTGACTTAGATGAATTTCCACTGTTGAGCTTTGCCCTTTCTGCAATATTGACTGAAAAAATGTTTTCTTCTGTGTTCTGTCTGCTTCTGGCTAAAGTGATCTTGTGGATTTTTGCTGCCTACACTGTTAGTGTGGGAATGCATATATGTGTTTCTTTCACATCTTACTCCTTCTTGCTGTCTGGCTTTCCTCTTTAAAATTGTGTTGGAAAGGGAGATAGCCTTCTGTTTTATTTTTCTTCTAAAACAGCATCTACAATATAACAAGGCACTTACAGCAGAAAAAAATGTAATTTTGCTTCAAATAGATAGAAAATTTGACATTATGAGATTCAGGAACTTCAGTGAAATTCAGAATAGCTATTTCATGAGCCACGCATTAGCCTAAAACACAATGTGCATTCAGTAATCTATTGCATTTGCAGGATTTGGAATTATATTACAAAATAACAACAATTCAATGATGCTGTCTGCCACACTAGGCTTGGTTTAGTCTCTGTACATTCAGGGGGTTAATTAGTATACCCTCAAAATAATCTCAGGATAACACATTTTTCTGAATAAGCTTTCCCTTCAACTCAAACTGTTATGCAAAAAACTGTTGTGCCCTTTCATAAGTCTCACTCATTTGTACTGCAAAATAAATAAATATCAGAAATGTCCTCTATGTTTCTTTAGACACAGTCAAAATAAGCATCCTGATTAATTGTATTTTGGGGATAGAATTGAGGAAAATCATTTCAGCTTTTTTCAGGATTGTTCAGAAAAGCATTTTCTGGACACAAAATAGTATCATGTGAATTCTACATACTGAATTTTGCAGAGTAAGTCCAAAAATGAAATCATTTTCTGCAAAGGAAATACTATGTCTGAATATAAATATTTAACATTAAGGAAAGCCCATGCCATCATATTTCACATTTCTATGCATAGTTGGGAAAGTTGTGCAGTGCAGAAAGCTTACAGAAAGAAAAGTCACTCATTTGAAATGTGGTGCTGGAGGAGAGTTCTCCTTCGCAAATTATCTACTCCTGTTATCTCACCCTGAGTTTTAAACATTTTATCCTGTACATGTGGCCCACTCCGTCATTTGTGATTTTGATATTGTATATTGTTCTTTTATTTATACGTTTGTATTTTACTGTGTTGTTGCTGGTGTTTTTTATGTTTATTTTATTGTAATTTGTTGCTGGGCTTGGCCTCATGTAAGCCACACTGAGTCCCTGTTGGGGAGATGGTGGCAGGGTATAAATAAAGATTATTATTATTATTATTATAAAGAGAAATCAGGGGGTCCTAGATCGAATGAAGGCTGAACGTTCCCTAGAAGCCAAGATTACTAAATTGAGTCTGTCAAACTTTGACCATATCATGAGAAGATGTTTGGTAAGAAAAGAGGAAAACTGCATTCCAAATGAATTGACTCAGTCAAGGAAACCACCACCCTGAGTCTACAAGACCTGAGAAGTGTTGTTAAAAATAGGGGAATTGAAGGCGTATCACAAATGAGACTGCTATAAGTTGAGGCTGACCACGTGGCAGTTACAGTAATAATAACAATATTAGTGAGTGAAAAATACTGTTTCCCAGGCAATATAACCAAGTGCAGCAATGGGAGAGGTGAATATTTTTAAATGTTCTTTGCATCCATATGTCTTTTCTCCTCCTTCATGTACACAAACACAAGGAAGAGGGATGAGATGGTTGAAATGGATGGCCACTTCAAGGTAAAAGTAAACCAGTATCTTATATCAAGATGTACTACCATCTTCAAACTTTTTTGAAAGATAATTGAGGAAGACCAGTCTTACTGCATATCAAGATCAACCTATATCCTGTTTTATCTTCCTTTATAAGGCATGAGAAAAACAGAATAACAAAGTGTAATATTTAAATGTGGACAGAAAAAAGATAAAAAAAGAAAAACATCAACCCCCTTGATGTTTTCAGAAACCAGTTTCTTTCTAACATCACATCTCCTATGTTGTTATGATTTCTGATCATCAAAACTCCATGTTTTAGAGGGAACCATTTGAAACAATCACCTGCACTAGAAGAATACTATGGATAAAGCAGACCTACCTATCTGCCTCATTCATTCCTTGCCTTCATAGATTGAGTGAGGATAAGAATGACATGTGGAACTGGAGGTGTTCTGCCCCATGCTATCTTAAGTACTTGGAAAGTGAATCAGCTGTGCAGGGAACAGATCAGTGACTATATAGTTGAATCAAACAAGAATTTATTAACTGATAAGATTTTTAGACTTTCTCTCCTCCTGAGTCTCACTACAAAGTCTTTATAAAGAGAGGTAAAATCTTTGAGAGTGTAGCAACCCAGTTCTCATTCATGCTGGGGGGGGCAGGGGGCCGCCCCGGGGGTCCCACTTGCATTAGGGCCAATTGAGGCTAATGTAGATGCAGATGAAGGGGATGATGAGGCAGCAGGGCCTTCATTTCCCACGGAGAGTTTGGAATGGGATCATGGCTGGCCCAATGGGTATGAAGGTTGGGAAAGTCAGGCTGACACTGATGGTACTGATTCAGATAATCAGTATGAGAGACCAGGTGGTTTCGGTTCGCAAGAAAGGGTCAGGGAGATAGTGGGCGATGAGCCCATGGAAGCTGAAAGGGAGTCAGGCTTTCATGAAGGAGGCAAGGAAGGAGCTTTGATAGGAGACGGAGCATTGAGTCCAGTAGAAGGGAATGGCACCGAAGCCTAGAGCGCCGAAGGAGCACAGATTGGCGCAGAAGCCTAGAGCGCCGTAGGTCTCACCAAGGGAATTAAGTATAGGATCCGTGGGAACGGATCCCCAGTTGCTCGGCCACTTCTGATCTGAAGGGAGTGAAGTGAGTGAAGATCCATGGAGCCAGGATTGGGCTCGTGTGACCAAGAAGCTTTCTTGGGCCTTTGATTCCATGAACTTTGCTTTGTTTGAATTGCCACGGACAAAGTTTGTTTTGATTCGCTTTGCATTTGCGGAGACCCTTGCCAAGTGTTTTGCCTTTGGAATTACTTCGGAACTCTTTGCTATTTTTATTGAACTATTTGATGCTTTTATGGACATTTTACCTTTTCATCTGTTTTCTATTATTCATTAAATAGTTAGCTGATTACCGTCTTTGTGTGTGTGATTAAGGGGCTGGGCCGAGACCCTGCATTGTGACAGAGAGATAGACATAGCTCTGGCCGAACTGAGGCTCTTGAATTTTTTATTTCTTCTTACTGTCTCTTTTTTGTATGGTGTTCAACTTGAATGATGGTCTCAATATTTAACTCTGACTGGACTTGAATCCAACTCATACAGCTCTAACTGGACTTAAATACAACTCATACAGCTCTGACTGGACATTCTCTTTTGTAGACCTACTGGCCTTCCTCTCTCTTCATCTTCCATTCACAAAAAGAGCTAACTTTCAAGAATCAGAAATGCCTTGCTAGCGGCTCTACCCTAAGGGGATTCTTAAAGGGGCAGGTTGAGAGAGGCTTCAAATGCAAAGAGGCTGACTAGACTGACCCCTGAGAAACTGTACATAAAATATTAATCCCTCTAAATAAAAAGGGCTCAAGTAGGAGTAAATAATCAGGGTGTTCATGGGGGAACAACAGGGGCCTTCTTAAATTCCATGTACTTGAAGTTCTCACTTCCAAAGACAAATTGCTCTTGGATTTTAAATAAAACCCTTCTTTTTGGAAACAAAAAGCTTCTTTAGCAAAAGCACTCAATAACTCCAGTTTTGTGCAGGGTTCATGTCTATAGATGTGTATATATAAGAACAGAAATTCAAGAGTTTATTGGTGATTGCTTCCAATCTAGGGAATTCCCTTCTACAGGATGGCTGGCCCCTCATGTGCTCTCTTCTCCTGTCACTAGCAAGATAATACAGGTTATTTGATGGTGAGGTGGTGGCAGAGGGTATTTAGATGATATATGTATGTGCACTATATATTTATGTTTAATCTTATGTTTTTAATGTCAGAATGTGTAAATTACTCAGCATTTCTTTAAGCGCTAACAGAATCAATATCTCAAGATTAACCACTGGTGTCAACGTAATTGGGGTGTGGTAGCAGAGTGCTGAAACTGTTGCATATAGGTTTGAGGGTCAGAGGTTGGTGGATGAAGTAAATAAATATGTTCAATCATATCAGTTGATCAAGTCCCATTGCAGCCATATAATCTCTCTTCTATCTTCATCCACCAACCTTTGACCCTCAAACCTATATGCAACTTTAATACTGTCTTAGTATTTGTACTATCACTGCAACTTAACAGATAATCGCTTTCTGGTTAGAACAAACATTTTAGTGTATCTGTGTTGTTTTTGTTCCTGCAATAAAGTATTTGGCTCCCTAACAGGAGTGAGAGTCCCTTCCTCTAGACAACAGGGAATGTCATGCTGATTTGAACCCATGGCATTTAATAAGATGTTATGCAGTCTTTTTTTTTTAAAAAAAAAGAAAGACATTTTAATATTTTTCAATTGTATATTAACATTTTATCATCAGTCCACCCCCTCCAATTAACTTGGTTCAGTCTTGTTGTAAGCTGACTTAGATATCATATTCGGAGAAAGACAAATACAAATGTCTTAAATAAATAAATATGTTCAATCATATCAGTTGATCAAGTCCCATTGCAGCCATATATTTTTAATCTCAGACATCATTGCCATCGTCACAAATTATCAAAATTCCCACTACCTTGATGCAGAAGAATTAATGCTAAAAGAATAAATGCACAAATGCTTAATATTTCAATTTACAAAACATAAATGCTACTTTCTCAATAAACAGTGGTTAAAGTGTTTATTGAAGTCTTGAGACACAAAAGTAAAACATGTTCTTAGAAGATACTCCATTCGAAGGAAACAGCAGACAAAATAACTAGAATAGTCTTAGTAATAAAAATGAGAGTATCCCGAGAAACCACCAAAAAAGGGATCTTTAGTGAACAATTCATTTAAGGAATAACTACAAGACAGGGAAATAGCTAGCATTCCTCCTCAACAGTCAAAGTCCGGAGATTAATAAAAATGTTGTAGACTATTCAGATAATGTTTATAAGGAAAATAACAGGATGACATTGAGAAGAGCAGCAAAACAAAAAGAACAGATAGAAGAGAAACAAAAGAAAGAAGAAGCAAAAGAAAAATAAAAGAAACACACCGCTAAGCAGAATGAGTCAGTGTTAGCCAAAGGGAGGAAAGATGTTGGGCTGTTGATGAGAATCACATTATTGATGATTCAGAAATGCTTGAGTATACTAAGTTCCTGTCAAAAATGTTATTTTAATATGAAAAGACTGGGGCAATTAAAATAATAATATTAATGAATAGGGGCTTGAATGTAGATCTGAATAACTCATAAGGCAAGAACAATTTCATTTAATTCAAAAGGCTTCTATTTCACTTACATTTTTACATTCAATATAATTAGGCCATGAAATTGCCACAGGTCAAAAATAAACACAGCCAAAGTAGTCTATTTATAAGACAAAGGTTTGCAGATAGTATTAATAATTATCCAACTGAAGTGAACAGTGAGTATCTGTAATCATTTACATTGACAGGATGGCTTGCAAGCTATTACCAATTGCATACATGGACCAGATTGCTAAAGGTGGCATATGGTGATGTAACCTCCCCTTACATCAATAATTGCAGGAAATATCCAGCATCTAGAAAGCCTGGAAAATGAACCATTGAACCATTTTCAAAGCAACTGTCTCCCTTCTCCGACATTACTGCTGTTTGTTGACTCTCACCGACTGAGGTCAGGAAGAGCAGGGTTGAATGCACAACTTTATGGGATTATTGCAGAACCTTAGTAGAAGTTACATTGTTGGAAATGTCTTTAAAGCTGGGTTACTACTATACAGCAAAGTTACAAATGAAAAGAAATGTGGGCAATTTCTCAGTTCAATACCCCAAAAGCCCCACCACCTCAATTCCTGAAAGTTCCTCCATCCAGCCTCCAGGTCTTCCAGTCTGAGTCAGTTCATGCTATCAGGCTCCTTACCACATTGGGCCCCAATGTTTTCATTCTGTTTTCATTCCTCGACCTTGGCTGTGAACGTATGGCATGGAGGTGTTCTGGTGTCTCAAACACAGCAGATACGAGTCCATGACAGCAACTTCTGTGATCTGTTGAGTGGCTCATTTAAAATAGAGATCTCCATGCAAAAATTTGAATTTAATGAACTCTTATTCCATCCCTATTTGGCACTGAGTAGAAAGTTACAATAGCATTAATAGCATTAGCATTCATATGTATTGACTATGGCTTTTTAAAAACTCATAAGCCATTATGTTCACCTCATCTGGGACTTTAAAAACATATCACCAAGGATTCATCAATAATGAGCATGTATTGATGCAATGAATGCCACATTTAAAATTGTTCAATAAACTCATGCTGTCACTTACAGAGAAATCTATAGATTATCTGAGCCACACACAATTTACAATGTAAAAGTTTTAAGGAATGTTCAGTAGATTTTTGTTGAATATACATTATCATAATTCACTAAGGACTTTAAAGAGTGGTAATGATTACATTTTAAAATGATATTTCATAATAAATGGGTTAGATGGGTGGGGGGGGAGTGGTTTCCTCTGCAGACATTTTCTAGCTATGAAATAATTATCTGTCTACTAAATATTTTCTAATGGGTCTCTAGGTGGACTTATAAGCATTTCTCACAATGACAGAACTTTCTGTAGTTGCCTTATAGAGATAAGTCATGTGAAATTGGGTTCAGAAAAGATTCCTACAGGAATTTGAATTGCAAACTAAGGAAGATTGAGCAAATCCCTGTAAGTCGGCTTCAATGAACCTCTCTTGTTGACCTTCAGTCCCAACACATACAGGGCCTTTCCTACACTCAGTACTAAGTGGATCTTATTTTCCCAACTCCTAAATGAAAGGAAGGAAGCAGAAAAGAGAATCCATGGTTTTATAAATCTTTTTTTCATAATACACAGATAATGAATGAAGCATTGAAAGAAAGTCAGAAGATAGTGGGCTCCAAAGATGTGCTCATTTCAAGTCTTCAAGTTGTCTTGTTTCACACAGTTGTGCTTTCTACTGCCTTTGACAATAATTAATGCTTCTCAGAGGGTGACATTTATTAGCACAGTATTATTCCAAACAAGCCAGAATGGGAGAAGCCTGGCTGCTTGGCTCTCTGACAAATATTAATGTTCATGGATGGTTAAATCTCCAACGAACTATTCGTATGCTCCATGTGGAACATACTGTATTTGTGAAAGCTTATATAAATAAATGTTTCTTTCTTTCATGTATAACAGATCTCAAAGGCAAAGGCAGCAACAAGACTACAGCCGTGCAGAAAGAAGTTCTGCAGCCAAAACCACAGCAAAATACTTGCAAAAATAATGACAAACAGAAGCAGAACTGACTTTAGCATTTGCCAGAGTGAGGCAGTTATTTTAGACAGCAGACGATAGGAGACCACAGCTGTGCCCCATCTCTGGAGAACAGAACTTGGATGGCCATCTGTTGGGCGTGCTTTGGATATGTATTTCTTTATGGATGTGGTTGGATAGAATGGCCTCCATGGTCTCTTCTAACTCTGTCCTTCTCTCTCTCTCTGTGTGTAATATATCCTTTCTGCCACTTCTTACACTTCCCAAAACATGAAGTGTAGTAAAAGACACTTCAGCTACCAACTGAATTCATTTTTATACACTATCCTTTGCTTCAGGCAGCAATATAATTTAGTTCACTTTCAAACAGAGCGACATATTTCCATTTTCACAAAAAAAATAGATGGATTTATTACTCACCAACTTGCATATTTAGATCTGACCTAACTGGGCTGAGGCTGATCACATCATGTAAATATATAAAAAGTGACCTGTCATCGTGAGTACCTTAAAAACAACAAAACCATTGAATGGAAACACACAAAATTTGGCAACACAACGTATCACCATGCAAGGTGTGACCAACCACCCCCCCCAAACCCAAAAAACAACTTACAAATCCTAAAAAAGGATAACATGCCACAGTGCATGTGTGGGAGGTGCGCACGTGTGCCCACAAGAGCTCCTCCATCATCTTGCGGCAGAGCTTGAGGCGGCAATGGCCGGTAGGTCTCCCGGAGCCAGCCTCGGTCTTTACCACATTTTCCAGAATTTTTAAAGGGAGGAAGGGAGGGGGCCAGTCTCATCTCTCCTGAGGGGGGAGGGCATGCCACTGCCGAGAAGGAAGGCAGGCAGGAAGGAAGGCCTTGCCTGCCTCTCGCCTCCGCCAGATGTCCAGAACCATTGAGGAGGGCTTTCCAGACTCAGGCCAGCCCTTTGAATTGGGCAAACAGTCGCAGAGTGGCAGGCAGCCGCCTGTGGAGCTGTGGTGTGCTGCTCTCCCATGAGCCACCTGGCTTTTGGAAGTCGCCCTGGTTCCATGGTGCCCTTGCTCTCTCTCTCTCTCTCTCTCTCTCTCTCTCTCTCTCTCTCTCTCTCTCTCTGTGGGGCCGCCGAAAGGAGGTAAGCCCCTACCCACCCCCTCCCCCCTTCCAAACACTGGGGCCCACCACTGGACACCGTGCCAATTACTCCCTTCCAAACAGCCTGGGAAAACTGCTCTGAGAAGCAGCCTTTACAGTCTCCTCAAAGAGAGAGAGGGAGGGAGGGAGGGAGGGAGGGAGAGGGAAGGACAGAGGGATAGAAGAAGCAAGCAAGGAAGGAAGGGGAGGCCTTTTGCTGCCATCAAGCAAGGAAGGCAGAAGGAAAGGGAAGGGATTGAGGGAGCAAGGAGTAGTATGGCTGTTAGAAATTGTGGGAACTGAAGTCCAAAGTGTCTGGAGGCCCCAAGTAGTCCCCGGCCTGCACACATATACAAACAAAACACATGTATATACAGACACACACAAACAACACACACGTACATACACACATATATACTCATGTATACATACACATATATACACACATAATATATACAGACATAACATATATACACATTTATACATATACACATGCACACACATAAACATACACATAGACATATACACATGCAAGCCACACATATATACATGTACACAAGTACACTAAATATCCACATACATGCACACATATATACACATGTACACACATATACATATACACATACATTGCCCACCTTGATAACCTTTGAAATGCCTTGCAGCTTAAAAACCTGGCTTCTCCCTGCCTACAAGAAACCTTTGTGGAAAGGTGTTCCCTAGCCCAGAGTATCTGGAATTCGTTTTCTGAGGGTCAGGGTACAAGGCCTCTTTGAGCCTCAGGCCCCGAAGCAGGGGCTGGACTAGATGGGCCTAGGAGGTCACTTCCTACTGTAGGATTCCATCATCATCATACTTAAGTTGAGGCTGTCCATCTGTTAGGAGTGCTTTGATTGTTTTTCTCCCATTTACAAGAAGGGGTGGGACTGGATGACCGTTGGAGATCTCTTCCTACCTTAGTATTCTATTACTGTTTTAAAGCAGAGGCTGAATTGCCATCTGTCAGGATTCCTTTGATTGTGCTTTTCCAACATGAGGGTAGAAGGGGGTTGCCACAGACTATGCAACAGTAACGCGTGGCCGGGTACAGCTACTTATTAATACAATATTAGTACTGAAGGGTTTTTTGCTATATGTTTGATCTTAGTGTGTGAACTGGCTAGGAGCTGAGCTTTAAGCAAAGAGGTAGAATAAATAGTAGATGAAATTAATGCATATAGATATGGGTGGAAATAACACTTTGTTTTTGTGTGCTTTTAAGTAATTTCTAATCTATGGTGATCCTAAGGCAAGTCTATCATGGAGATTTCTTGGGCTGAGAGTATGTGATTCACCCAAAGTTACCCTGTGGGTTTCCATAGCTAAGTGGGGAATAGACCCCTGGTCCCCAGAACCATGGCCAAATTCTCAAACTGCTATACCATGCCACTAAAGTACAAATCCTTGCTAAGAAATTAAGGCTAGATTATCCCATTGCAAAACAACCATACAAGAGTTTCTGCAACCACACGTGCAGCTACTTGCACATCCATTTGTTCAACTGTTTATGAAATTGCTTGCAGAACACAGCTCTTCCACTAGTTCTGAAAATCTGTGATTATTAGTGAAAAAAATATTGGATACAGGCCATAGTAGAAATGCTTAACAAGATCTCCAACAAATGTTGAAATGGGAATTTAAAAGTAAATACAAATATTAGAGAATACATAATGTGCAAGGATATTTATTAATATATTTTGTTTTGACTGAGTATCTATCTCTTCAGTATATTTTGTTGAGTTTGAGACATGTACAAATGAAATAAATATTTAGACCTTTGAGGCCCAAAGACTTAGCTAGCATAAGTAAAAGTTTCATTATTTCCTCAACGATAACAGGTCATGCAGACAGCTAGTATAGGTGTTGTGTTCCCGGATCAGGGTTGAGCTAGATGGCCCTTGTGGCCTCTTCAAATTTTATTATTCTATTACTGAAATCAGCTATTTGCCACAAGGGGGCAGTGTAGGTTCATTGCCCAACATGCTTTATTATTTTGACAGCCATAAAAAACTTACCTGGATTTGAAGGCAGTAATATAACTTTATTCATCTGGCCAGATGTATGTCATAACAGCATAATTGCTCCAGATAACTTATATAACATTATGCAGCTATTCAAATGTCTTGCTCCAGAGACGTGCCCTCTTGGATTCTACTTCTCATTGGCTGAGACTTCTTCCTGATATCACAGACCAAGATGGAAAGGACGAGAGAACAGCTGGGATTAGTGGGGTTTAAAAATTAAAGGTCTGCTTCTGTGCCGACCGATGATGGGTACGGATTCTATTGTCGAGACTGAAAAGAATGAGTAGGCCTGTGCAATCAATAAAAAATGTTTCAATACTCAGTATTAAATTCGAGGGTGGAGGGGGAATCATTTCTAAAGTATTTCCTAAATTGAACAGGGTTCATTTTGTAACTATAATGAAGTAACTATGTTTTTGTTACTTTTTCATTAAGTAATTGTGCCAGTGGGAAAAATTCAGGGGTGCTTTTCTCCCACATTGTCAGAAATATTGTCATGAAACATGCTACGATGGTAGAACACATTTACTACTATTAGCCCACCAAGTTTTAGAATGTTTCACTCATCCACTAAGTTTTGGGAAAATTTTGAAGTTTTTACTAACAGCATTTTTTTAAAAAAAAAAAAACCTAAAAGACCTATCTCCTTCTATATATAAGATATGACATAAGATAACAGGGGATCATTGCCCTCAATTTTCAGAAAAAATTGTACATTTACTGATTTTTGGAATTTAATTTTTTTTGACAAAACTTAACAGAACAGCTGCAAAAGCTATCTCCTTGAATGTCTCTATATGACACTAAACATAATCATAAAACTTCAATGTAGGTATTTCCTCTCAGTCCAGCACAGATTTACTTACTAGTATCAGTCAGTCCTCTTTGCTGAAAACTAAACCCTAGCTTTGCTGAAAACTAAACCCTAGCAGCTGGCTGCTGCTAGGAGGAACACATCTCTCCCCTATCCTGATTGGGACTTTCCGTTGCTCGGCAGAATTCTGGGAAATGTAGTTTAGGGCAGTGCCTTTTGAATGCTCTGCCACAGGGGTCTTCACCTTCCCAAACTACATTACCCAGAATTCTGTGCTCTTTCAGTCCCCTTCCCAACTTGGTCAGCTCCTTTAAAGAGGAATGGCAGCCTCTTTGGCTTGTTAGTGCTGAAAATCAAACTGACTTTGGGATACTTCCAAGGTTTACAGAATTTAAATGAAAAGTATTGGGTGAGTGCTTTGATTCTTCTGTTTTTGCACAGGCACCCCCTTGTTTCTTAATATCACATCATATGTATGCATCTTATGAAATAAATACAACAAACGACGAAGAAACAGAGGTTTGCACAGCCCTAATATTTAACAGTAATGGATTTTGGAAGCTTGGAATAATCTCTCTACACAAAGAGTGAAGTTTGGGAAACCAGAAAGTCAATCAAGTGGGTAAACAAAGTCCTTGACGAATCCAGGATCCTGGGAGTTGCTGGCAATCAGTCTATCAGCAGGGAGTCCCCTCATCCACTGGAATATTCTATGTTGTTTTTCAAGACAGCCATGTACTCCACAGTCACATAAGCACTACAAAATATAAGTTATGGTATTGTATAACCTTGGGTCTAATGGATCTTGCACTGGCCTGCTTTACAGCAGGGGCTTTACAGTGCAGAAGTTAGAAAGGAAAAAAGGAAAGGAACACTCTCAGCAGAGAGAAAGAGCTGGATCTGTTTTGTTAATCAACAAAATGTATGATTTCACCTGTGTGTATGTGTGTGTTTCTTGGGACAACAGGGTCAAGATAATTTTTTTAAATCTTAAGGCTTAGAGGATGGGGTTCCTGAGATGAAGGAGAGGTCAATCCTGAGGTGTTGGAATCACAGCCTAATCTTGTCTCCAGAGCTTTCCTAAGAATCACAAAAGGAGAGTTGATCAGATTAAACTGTTCAGACTTCCTGAATGTTCACTCCCCCAACAATAGTTTCCCTAGATCCTATATTATATCATGTTTCTTTTAGTGCCCAGGAATATGTCTGTGGTTGCACTGCAATTTTTGTGTATATGTTTGAACCTCCCCCACCCCTGTTTATTAATAAAGCATAAACCCGAATCAAGACTCAGGAGAAGTGGGTTGTTGTAGGTTTTTTGAGCTGTATGGCCATGTTCTAGAAGCATTCTCTCTTGATGTTTCATCTGCATCTATTTCAGGCATCCTCACAACCTCTGAGGATGCTTGCCTTAGATGCAGGTGAAACATCAGGAGAGAATGCTTCTAGAACATGGCCATACAGCCCAAAAGACCTACAACAACCCAGTGATTCCAGCCATGAAAGCCTTTGACAATATACAGGAGAAGCTCTAAAATGTTTTGTCAAGGTAAACCACAATAAGGGGTGTGGGGCCATTGTCTTCTTTGGATGGTTATTGCCTTTGGCCCAAGGGCTTTTCTGCCAAACCAGTTTGGTATAGTTCAGGGCTGTCCAACTGTCGGCCCGGGGCCCCGTATACGGCCCCCCAGGCCCTTCCCTACGGCCCCCTAAGCTTTTTAATTAAAATAAAATAAAATAAAAATAAATTTAAAAATCCAAAAAAAGAGTGCGCATGCGTGCGGTTTTGCCCACTTTGGGAGGGCGGGGGAGCCCCCCCGTGGCTCCTCCCTCTCTCCCAAAGCATCACGCCAGCTTTGGGCGAGGGGCAGAGCCACGGGGAGCCTCCTTGCGGCTTCGCCCTCTTCCCCAAAGCATCACAACAGCTGTTGGGATGCTTTGGGCAAGGGGGCGGAGCCGCAGAAGGCTCCTCGTGGCTTCGCCCTCTCCCCCAAAGCGTCACAACAGCTGTTGTGATACTTTGGGTGAGGGGGCGGAGCCGCGGAAGCCTCCTCGCGGCTTCGCCCTCTCCCCCAAAGTGTCACAACAGCTGTTGTGATGCTTTGGGCGAAGCCATGGAAGGCTCCCCGTGGCTCCTCCTTCTCTCCCAAAGCGTCACGACAGTCTTGGAAGCGGGCATAATCGCCCGCTTCCAAGGCTATTGTGACGTTTTGGGAGAAAGGGCGGAGCTGCGTGGCTGGGGGCATGGCTGGGGTCATGGCCAGGGGCGTGGCCAGGTGGCCCCCAGGTGATCACTCACCAGAAGTCCGGCCCTTGCGCCGGCAGAAGTTGGACAGCCCTGCTATAGTTCAAGAAGTTTGCTATAGCTCAAGAAGTCCTATCGTGCAGGGAACAGAGTAAGTGTGCAAGAAGATGATTGGATAAGTCAAAGATGGAGCAAGGGAAAAATAGAAGGATTGCCCCTTCTTCTCCCTCTCCACATAGATGACTGTTGATGTCACACTGCAACAGCAAGAAGCATTCTCGGAGCTCTGTGGCTATCCAGCAACAGGGACAGCAAATGTCAGGTAGTGGCCTCACAGGGACTCTGCCAGATTGTCTGTATTCCACTTCATTGCCACTACAGGATGGACATGGAGAGTGTAGCCACTCCCACAGCAGCCCAGAATATTCCTGCTCTGAACTGGTTCTGGATTATCTGCACCTATAAATGAACCCTGAAAAGAAGATAAAGGAAACAGTAGGTGTACTACATAGATATGGTGAATCTTCACTCAAAAGGAAAATAGTGCTCTAACTTGGGAAAATATAATAATTAAGCAGAGTGGGGTCTGTAGTACAGAATAAATAAAGAGGTAGTAAAGAAATGACTAATTATTCTAAATGAAATCAGCTGCACAAGCTATACCCAAATGTTCTAACACAGAGCTAAAAAGAAAAAAAAAGGAAAAAAGGTCACTGTAGATGAGCCATTAGAGGACAGAAGAGGTCTCAACAGGACAAAGCAGAGCAAGTGTTCATATCTTCAAAGGGGGCAAAAAAAAGAGAGACCGAGTAACTACTAAGCAATCAGCTTGATGTCAATATCAAGAAAGGTTTAAAGGAGATTATTAAATAGCCAGCCTGAGCACACTTAAACAGAAATGCTGAGTTAACTGAGAGCCAAGATGGGGGCGTCATCAGAACTAATATTATTGGGTTTTTTTTTTTAAAAGATAGTTGGATGCTTGATAGGTTGGGGTCATTTTGTGGATGTAGTATATTTTGATTGCAGTAAAGTTTCCCAGGGTCCCATAGCATTGTGCCATGGCAGTTAAAGTGGTGTAAAATTGTGTTAATTCTCTAGTGTAAACACACTCTTAGTAATTTCTCAGAACACTGGAAAAGAAAAAAAATATTTCCAGTTGTCTAAAAAATTAATTAATCAACCCAAGCAGGCAACTGACTCCATGGTAAGTTCTGTTCAAGAATAACTGTTGTGTGGGTGGGCTGGAAAGAGATGCCCAAATGATAATGAAAATGTATGTTTGGGTGTAGTTAATTTTCTTTTAATATAGAAATGTACTTGGCTTCCTGCTGTCTTAATGCTACATTTTATTTAACACAGCAACAGTAGAAATTGACTGAAAATAATTACATTGAAAATGGGTCATTAAGTACATTTCAGTTTTCTCAAATGGTCTTGATCTTATCAGGAAAAAAAGAACCCCATCCTACTTGATACTGTCCATAAGAAGTTGCCTTTGAAGAAGAGATTGGCAAAAGGCCACATGAAGTCAAAGGGGCATTTCTATTACCTTCAATATCCTCCTGTATCCCTGAAGGATCTCCAAGCCCCTGCATAGCAAAGAAATCACACACATCCAAAAATAGGTCAATTATCTAAAACCCCAGCAACCCCCATTCCACCCAGGGAAAATGGAGAAAGGTGACCAAATGTGGAAACTGAAATACTTCTGCATGCCTCCTTTCGCATGGTATTGAAAGAATAAAGGAAATTTTTGTGCTGGTCCAGCCTGACTTGGGTCTGTGTTTTTAATTCTTTTGAGAAACCCACCACACAGAAAATGTGCCATGCTGTAGCTGTAGACATATTTTTTTCTTCAAATACATCTGAGTTCAACTTATAGGGTAGCATTGTCTCTAACATGTTAAAATTCCTGGCAACTTATGGCGACCCTATGAATTGCACATCTTAGGCAATGAATATTCAGAGGTGGTTTTGCCAAATCCTTTTCCTGCAATATAGCCTATAGAACCTGGTATTCACTGGTGATTTCCCACTAAATTAGTTAGCAAGGCTGGCTCTGCTTAGCTGCTAAGGTCAGATGGATCTAATGCCTTTATGGTTTTTAGGCCTGCTGGAGTCTTCCCATTCATTTTGTGAGAACAAGAAATGCAAAAGCTTTGGAAGAAGTTGCTTGCTCTTATTTTATATTAGTAAAGAAGAAAGTGTAATAGTGAGACACTGAGCTGTGTGATGTGGAAGTGCATGAGTCCTCCCTCCAAGGGTAGAGAAGGGCGGGGTATAAATATTTGAAATAAATAAATAATAAATGTTTGACATTTGGCAGGAATAAATGGTGTCCTGCAGGGTGGAGCCAGCAGAGGGACACCTTTTATGTAACTTTTAAGGAGATTTTATTTCTAAAAAGAAAATAAATTCCTCAAAATCAGGGGATGTGGGCTAAGAGTGGTTGATGTGTCCTCTAATTTTCTAAGTGTACTCATTTTCATCCCAATGACCCTAAAAAAGAGAAGTTGCTTGCTGTTGTTTTTTATTAGTAAAGAAGAAAGTGTAATAGTGAGACACTGAGCTGTGTGATGTGGAAGTGCACGAGTTCTAAAAATGATGGGAAGGGGATCCTGGGAAGTCCCCCCTATTGACGCCAATGAGCCGGATCTATCCACATTTTTTGACTGTGGACTGAAAATAGCTATTTGGCAATCCACCCATTTTTGGGAGGCATGAAAAAATGGATCCATGGGTTTCCTTGAATTTGATCGAGGTTCAGCCAAAATGCACAAGTCTAGTCATTATATAAAAAGAAAGTTGGAAAAAATACCATCTAGTATTCCTCTTAGTCTTCTTAAAGTGGAAGCTATAACTATTTTGTGTGAAAATTGGGGATTTGGGCTATTAAAATATGGCTTTCCATAAAGAAAGATCAGAAGTCTGTTTCTTTAATATGCATTGGTTTTTTTCTTGGCTATTAATCTTAAGTATTGATTCTCTAGTGAGAGCAAGTTGTACACAGGCTTTGTCAGTTTGAAGGTTTTTCTTTCATTTTAATGACAAGGATTACCTGTGGAAGAAATTGCTGAAAATCTGTTATTGATAGAACACTGTTAGATCTGTTGAATGTGCCTCACTGGCACATTGTAGAGGAAGGTCAGGATAAAGTTTAAAGGAGAACTGACATATTACATTCCACTGATGAATGCACTCCATAAGTAGTACCAGCCCTATTATTAGGCAGAGTGTGGCAGTTATTTGCAAAGGAAGATATTTGGTTAGTATAGACACAGACACAGTAGTAGCAGCCCTCTCAGGTGATGAGCAGAGATGTTTGCACAAGACAATCTGTGATGCTCAGGAGCCCCTGGTGGCACAGTGGGTTAAATCCCTGTGCCGGCAGGACTGAAGACCAAGAGGTCACAGGTTCAAATCCAGGGATAACATGGATGAGCTCCCTCTATCAGCTCCAGCTCCTCATATGGGAACAGGAGAGAAGCCTCCCACAAGGATGATAAAACATCAAAAAATGCATCTGGGCATCCCCTGGGCAACGTCCTTGCAGACGTATTTATTCTGTATGCCTCTCCTTCATTCTCTATCCGGTCATATATGATGATGGTATTTACCTTGATGATGTTCCATAATTATTTTCTGGTATGTATATTCAGCCTTCCTATTGTATGTTCTCTCGAACGCACTATATTGTATTATACTATATAGATTGTATGATATATTTACATTCTATTGCTATTTTACTTTTAGATTTAAACCGGATCTCTTGGAAACCTTTTGATTCTGGAGTTTTGGTCGCAGGGTCCCGACGAAGCCTTGACAGGCAAAACGGCTAGACCGTCGACCAACCTGGGTTGCTACTTTATTGATTTTTGGATATATTGATTCGATTGGACATATACTATATATATGCAACTCGGGGACCTTTACTCCACCTTAGATTTACAGCTGTGATTTCCATTATACTGCTTCCACCAGAACTGAACTTTACATGGATGTATTGAATTGAAATATTGAAATATTGAACAAAGAATTTTGATTTTTGAAACCATCTTTGGTGTTTCTTGTCCTTCTTATTTTTGGAGAACTTCAATTACTACTTTCTCTCAAGTGACTCCTGACATGACAAAAAAAAAAGCTCAGATGACAGAGAGAATGCTGTCACATCACAAGTTTTAAAAAGAAATATTCTGCTCCCATTTCAACTGATATCTGCCCATGGAAGCAAGAGGGTGGAGTCTTGTCCAATCCATGCAACAGAAATAGGCCATGATTGTCTACTTTCGCCATAATTGTCTATTGAGACTGGCTGCTTGTCTTTCAGACACAAAAATAGTGTGTTTTAAAAGAAATTGAATCAGAATGTTTCCTCTGGCCAAACAATATAACATTTTCTGAAACTTACACATCTTGGCATGAGATATAAATATACATATTCATGAACCTTGGTTATTTTATTTTATTCTATTTTGGTACAAAAAGTATAATGGTTATTGTCACTGTTTTATGTTATTATTTGTTGATTGTTGACATTGTATGGTTGGTAGTCTTGTGCGTAGATCCATTTTCAAAAATGGTCTTTGGCTGGTTTGGACACCCATAACAGTATGGGCTCTGTCGCCATTTTTTTCCAGTCGCAATAGAACAGCTGCTGTTCAAAACTAACTGCTGTCATTTTCTTTCAGTTGCACACGGAGGGTGGGGAGGGGGGCAGCCACTAGATAGGAAAGGGGCGCAGGAAGCAGGGTTTCTGAAGTTCTCCCTTCTGTCTTGATTTGGAGGTAGAATTGAAGCTTGGGGGAGTAAGACATTCTAAGCAAGTCACCAGTTCTCCTTTCTGACACCTCCAAATCAAGAGAGAATAGAGGGCATTTTCTAAGGAAGCTCAGGGTATGATACCTCCAGGTCAATCCCTCTTCCTACTTTGGGAAGCCCCCTTAAAATGCCTTGGAAAATGGCCTCCTGCAGAGAGAGAGCTGCACAAACAGGAGGCTTCTGTCTCCTCTAGAGTAGAAACAGCTGTAATGAAGTATATGATCCAAAATGATCTTTTACACATGACTAGTGTTTTCTTAAGCCTGTTGCCTGAAACCAGACTCCTCTAAAGACAAAAGAGAAAGGATTGCAGAAAGGGGGATTTCTTAAGCTCTTGCCTTAAAACCAGTTTTCCGTGGAAGAAAGAAGGAAAAGGAAAAAATTTAAAGTCAAAATTAATCCCAGCTAAATAAAAACAACTTTATAACCCACTACCATCTCCTGAAAGGGACTCGAGGCAGCTTACAGAGCAGCACATGACTGCCACAAAAAACACATAATAACAACACCAATTGACATAAAGCAACAACTTCTACAAGGCAGACTGGCACTATCCCTACCAATCCCCCAAATAGCCTGAATTTGGGAAACTAGACTTTTCAGGACATTATTGAGGCATTTTGAATTGTAAACATACTTTAAACTCCTGTTCTCAAGAATTCTGAGATTCCAGTAGCAACAGCTAAGCAGCAGAGTGGTGGCTTCAAAGTCAGGAAACTAAATAATATATGCACATGCACACATACACAGAGACCAAATTATATACAGGAAACTCGCTTATCTGAGTTTAAAACATACCAAGATTATAGCATAGACCTTCAACACCCCAGAATGAGCACAGATGAATATTCACTTGCATGAACAACAACAACTTGACTATACTTCAAGTGAGCATAATTGACCAGTCAGGAGCCTCAAAATCCTTAATATTCTCTAGATGTTAAAGCTGTGAAATGCATGAATCCAGGTAAACTACTCTCTACTGAGCAAACTCTCCTAATCAGCAGATCACTACAATATTCTTGTATCAATCTTGTATGTACAATGGCATAGTAAAATTGTGTCCCTTAAAGAAAATAGGGGGTTCTATTTGGGAATTTTTCTTTTTTGGGAATACTTTCAAGCACTGTATGGTTGAATCTATGGATACAGAATCCATTGAAAGGGTGGACGGGTGGTATAAATATGTTCAGACTGAGGCAAGATTCCATGCAGCTGACAAAAGGTCTATAGCTCTATAATTTCCAAAAGTTTGTTACTGAATGGAACTTAATGCTACAAAGTTCTCTACTATAATTTTGCATTTATGTAGTCATCAACAGTGTCTCATAAAGCCCTGTTTCCAAGGCAATATAGTATGTTGCCCAATGGAAGAGGGCTCTCTGCCCTTCTCTTTCACATCCCATGGCTATTTGTCCTAGCGATTTGGGAGTGGCAACCCTGACAAGCTTACATTGTAGAAGGAGAAACAAGTAGCCATCAGTGCTGTCATCCAAGATTGATAGCTGTGGGGATTAGCCTTGGTATAATTCTCACTTGTGTCAGCTGAATGAAGCGCAGGAGTTCCTACTGGGGGAAAGCAGAAGCTGATCACAGTGGTAGCTTGTCTTAGCAGCTGGAAGCCAAATGCAGCCTGATGCCTTACTCCACCAGCAAAGCTAGATTCCCTTTTGACATATAGCACAGGCCCCAGAATTTTTTTTCTTCCTTCTAATACATAATGGAGTTTGAAGGAGGTTTGTCATCTGAAAGATAGGCATCTTTCAGATGACTGGGACTGTGGTGCAGCTGGCTGGGTGTCAGCTGCATTAAAGATCACTACTGACCGAAAGGTCATGAGTTTGAGGCCAGCCTGGGTCGGAGTGAGCTTGTTGTGTAGCTTGTTGTAGACCTTTGCAACTCGAAAGACAGTTGTATCTGTCAAGTAGGAAATTTAGGTACCACCTATGTTTGGGGAGGCTAATTTAACAAAATTTACAAAGCCATAAAAATCTCCAGCAAAAGCATGCAGGGAATGTGGAAAGTACTTCATCAGTGTCACAGATGGATGGTGAAGTGACAGCTCCCTGGTGGCCAGAAGTTGGAATGTTAAATAGCCTCTGTCTGTCTATATGTGTTGTGTGTCTATGGCATTGAATGTTTGCCATGTATGTGTACATTGTAATCCGCCCTGAGTCCCCTGCGGGGTAAGAAGGGCGGAATATAAAATACTGTAAATAAATACATATCTTAATTTTGCTGAAAGATAGCTCTGTGAACTCTTGTGATGATGCAACAAAGGCAGGGAACTGTGACCACCCTGTTAGAGCAAGTACTTCTTTCCCTTTCTATAATTGTCACTCACCTTGCTTGAAGCTTGAGAAGAAGATTAAAACACCAGCTCAACCCAGAAAGCACAGCAGGGCTTGTGGAACCGCGCCCCCCACCTCATAAAACACACACTTTCTGGGGCATGTGCAGACTTCAATACTAGTCCAATTGCATTTTTAAAACTCAATTGTACTTGCATTAAAGTGCTGTGTGGAACTATTCTAAGACTTCTAGATTCCTTCCACATGTGCTGTTGTCAAGTCGGGTGTATCTGTGCATTTTTTTCCTACCTAAATTGTAGTTTTATTAGCTTTCTCTGCAAAAGAGTGCTTGTTGCCTCACCAAATTATAGCTTCTATGATTCCCTAGCACTGAGCCATAGCAGTTAAAGTAGTGTCTACATTGATTCTATAGTGCACTAAATATACAACATAGATTCTTCATTGGAGGATTCCGAATTCTATGCTGGTGGCCCTGTGTATTATTTCAGATCTGGTTCACCAGTATATGATTTTTTAGAAATTCCAATTTTAGGCGTGTGTGTGTGTGTGTGTGTGTGTATATATATATATATATATATATATATATATATATATATATGAGCAAGTCTTACTAAATTTACAGGGTTATCCTTCAGATTACACATGCTTAGAACAATTTGCGTGCTCTGCCAAAAAAGGACTGTACTTGTACAGCTATGAAAACCACATAATAGTTTGTGAAAGCTAATGTTGTTCTACATTAATTTTTAATTTCTCTAAGATGAGGATATAGAGATGATTTATATTTTAATGTGTGTTTTCAGAGTTGGATGGTTATGACTGAAATTAGATGTTTTTCTGTTTATATTTTTGTCTACTATCATTTTTGAAATGTTTACTTTTCATTTTGACACCAGTGAAAGATTTACAGTGACCTATGGTTAAAGCAAACCATTAGACTTTCTACAGATTCAATCACTACTCGCCAAATTTAATTTGATATAGGCACAGCATAGACTGTGATGTTGTGCATCAACATATACATTATTATAAATTAAATATTAATATTTGTCCATATAATGACTAATTATATATGATGGTTGCACGATGAGGATCCATTTTTTGCAGTGCTCTCCATCCTGTGCAATGTATACAAGCTGTTTCCTATGCTTGGTGCAGTAGTAAAATTAATGATACAGAAGGACTAAGACATAATGTTTGGATCCAGAGTTTTCCTTCTACAAGTGAAAAGACTCCTTCAAACATTACATTTCACTGTTAGCCTCCGTAACATAACAGGGAGTCATGGCTGTCATTAGACAGCTGTATTTCTGGATGTTGCTCCCTGCCCCTCAGGTTACAGAACTACAGATCTATTGTCAATTTGGGTTGATCTGTGATCACAGAGAGAAATCATGAAATAGCGCAAAAAAAATCATGAAGGACCTATTATTTTGTTTCAAAATGACATGTGATGAGATCCATGACCACCTCTAACCCATTTCAGTGCCAGGCATGGTGAAGAAGGGCATTCCGATGGCTGGTCCTTAGAACAGTAAGCTGTCATCCCTGTTTCTAGAAATGCATGATTACCCCTTCACAAATTTCTTTTGCAAATTTTTTTTTAGAAATGACCAGTATTGTGGAATATGCACTGGATAATGGAGAGAACAAGCGGATTCCTTTGCCAATTTTCAAAAAAAATTACTTGGCGTTCTTATTGCACTCTTATCTTTTTATTATTATTATTTCAAAATGTAATTTGATAGTAATGGAGTCTGTTTTTATTTTGAGATATCTATGTACGAACTCCAAATCCAAATGGTAATAAATATTAAATAACTTTTTTGTTATTATTTCCTGTTATGATACATATGCAGCCTTATGTAAGGAATCCTGTCTTGATATTATAGAAATGTTAAGCTGTGGCTCATCAGTACCATACTTTTCTAAAACAAAACAAAACACATGAGGGGTGGAGACTTCTTGGCTCTATATGATGAGGAAGATATCGGATGCCACTGAGAAGCACTCTAAAGTTTGATATGTCTGATGAGAGGAAAATTCATGAAACAGGGTGATGGAGAACTGAAAGGTACTATCTGTTCACAATTCCTCTCTTAACTTTATGAAATGATACCCCCTCCAAACATACACATGGCCATCTGATTATTGTGAGCCACTTTGAGTCACCTTTGGGCTGAGAAAGGCAGCATAGAAATGCCATAAATAAATAAATAAATAAATAAATAAATAAATAAATAAATAAATAAATAAAGGACATTTAAGGTCTGAAAATGCAAAGAGTTTTCTTGAATTCTGGTTGGTCTTGCGGGGGAGGGTGTGTGTCATAAAATGGTCCCATGGGCCACAGGTAGCCCACTTCCCACACTTTGTCCATTCTGATATAAATCTTGCTGGGATTGTGCTTGCTCTTTACAGTACTGTTTTCCTATTAAATTTTGAGTCAGCATATCTAGGTAATGTGCTCATTGCTGGAATGAAAAGTAGTAACAGAAAGACATTACCATTCTTTTTTTAGTATTTGTTTGTTGAAATAGAAATAATGTAAGTTTTATTTTAATCTTCAGCCTTTCTTCCACATCAAGCAGCTTACAATCTGAAATATCCACAATAAAATACAACATTAATATAGACTATGTGTGTATCTCTGAATGAATAAGCAGCATTCAATGCAAACATTGTGTTCCTATAGCAACTACTTATTGTTCAAATGGTTTGTTAAAGAGCTGGAGAGTGCATTGATCTGAAAGGGTATTAGAAACATTTTACTTTCGTAAGCTTATTCCTGATTGTACAGATTTATAAGAACTTGTAATATAGAATCATAGAATAATAGAGTCGGAAGCCATATAGCCCAACCCCCTGCTATGCAGGATAAGCACAATGAAAGTATCCCTGACAGATGGCCATCCAGCCTCTGTTTAAAAGTTTCCAAGGAAGGACACTTTGGGGCAGAGAGTTCAACTGTTCAACAGCTTGTATGGTTAGTAAGTTCTTCCTAATGTTCAGGTGGAATCTCCTTTCCTATAATTTGAACCCATTGCTCCTAGTCCTGGTTTAAAGGGCAGCAGAATACAAGTCTGCTCCCTCTTCCTTATGACACCCTTTCACTTATTTATGCATGGCTATTATGTCTCTTCTCAACCATCTCTTCTGCAGGCTAAACATATCCAGTTCTTTAAGATGCTCCTCATAGGGATTCATTGTCTCCACACCTTTGATCATTTCAGTCATCCTCCTCTGGGCACCTTCCAGCTTGTCCACAGCACTCTTTGCATCTACCAAGCTTGTAACTTTATCCGAGGGGGGGGGGGGGGGAGATATGATTAGCCTGACATGTTGACTTTTAGTAATCACAGCATTCCCATCTAAATGATTACAGACTGCCTCCTTAATGATCTGCTCCAGAATCATTCCTGGTATTGATGTCAGGCTGACTGGAGAGTAATTATTTAGGTCCTGTTCTTTCCCCTGTTTTAAAATAGGGACAACATTTGTCCTCCTCCATTCTGCTGGGACTTCTTCCATTCTCCAAGAATTCTCAAAGATCATTGCCAGTGGTTCTGAAATGACTTCTGCTAGTTCCTTCTATACTTTTGGATGTAGTACATCGGGCCCTGGAGACTTTAATTCATTTAGAGTTGCTAAGTATTCCTGGAGTACCTTTTAAAAACTTATTTTGAGTTGCATTTCCCTATTACCCCATCTGCTCCACCGTGCTCAGGTTGAAGCCAATCTCCTTTTGGGTGAAGACTGAGGCAAAGAAGGTGTTGAGCATTTCACCACCTTCTCCTTGTTGGCATGGTTTGCGATTGGGCCTTCAGTATCCCATTTGTAATAAACTCCCATCCTTCATTAACTCTCTTCTCTTTAAGTATTCCTGTCTATGGAATCAGAGTCAGTATTTCCTTAAATTTCCTAAAGTGAGCTCTCCTAAATTCTAGAATGTGTGTTTGACTTCCTTTAGTTTCACCCTATCACAAACTCAGGAGCACATGGTCACTCCCACCTAAGGATCCCACCACTTCCACCCCATTGTCCAGATCCTAAGTGTTGGTTAGGATCAGATACAGAAGAGTGGATACCCTTGTTCCATCTCCTATGCAATTCTGAGTTTGATTCCATTTCAAGTATTTTGACTCCCTCCTACAGAATTTTCCAGCTTGTATGTTGGAGTCTTAGAATTCTCTTCTAAAGAACACTAACACTGTAGTGAAACATTAGTTTGCTCAAGATGTCTAGCACAAAATTACCAGCACAGATTGAGTATCCTTAATTAAAATTAGAAGTGTTTTGGATTTGGGGGAGATTTTGGAATACTAATATTTGCATATGTGTACATAATGAGTTATTTTGGCCATGGGATCCAAGACAATTTCACAAGCACAAACATCTTCAGGTCTACAAACCTGGTCCAATAGGGCTACATTTTTATTCCATCAATCATGGCAAGCACACTTCTCCCAAAACAGTTGGAGTCCCCATTAAGTTCATTTCTGTTTTGGCTGTTTCACTTTCTGCCTAAGGGCTTCCATCCATTTAAAAAACATTGTTGTTTTTGTATAAGAGATAGCTTTTCTACTTATACATTAGCTGACTCTCTTCGGCTATTCAGTTTCACTCACTTTATTTTACAATATTAATGTAACATTTTATCTGCAAAATATCAATTCTTACTGAAGTGTTTTTCTTTGAGAAACATTTGACCTCATAGAGCAATTAGCTATATAATGTGATACGTATTGGCATTGGGTTCAAGAGGGATTTCATACATAAATGAGTACTTCATAAAGCTTAAGCTAGAAGCAGCTGAGGATATCATTTATATCCAGTAAACAAAGCTGGCATTCATATAAACAGTTATGTCAAATGACAAATGGATGGCAGACTCAATTCCTATCTTATTAAACAACTGGTGAGTTGGATAACATCTACTTTATCTTGACTGCCCTAGATCAGTGTTTCCCAACCTTTTTTGAGCTGCGACACATTTTTACATTTACAAAATCCTGGGGCACACCACCAACCAAAATGACACAAAATGACACTCTAACACAGTAATACATATAGTTAATATGTTTTTAAATGTATTTATACACTCAGTGTGAAACCTGGGCATGTTTCTATGAACACAACATAGATATCCTGGCAGGAATGGCAGAAAGACACACACGAAGGTCTTGCTCAACAGCTGTCAGATTCTCTCTGTGTTTCGAAAAAATGTGCCCATATAGCGTCAAACCAGCCCACTAGAACTGTTCTTATGAATCAATACACCTCATTGAACAATAATGAGGCTTCCACCTTCAATATATATGTTCCTGTATCATTCCAGGTGGGCATTATACGAGTCCCTCGTGTATTACTGGTGAACAGGAGAGTTGTTACACAGTCACTAGAAAGGCTATCACGTCCAGCCAATGCCAAATGTCGTAATAGTTGGTACACATAAACACAAAAATGGCCAAAGGAGGCAGCACCCCAGCCCCTTCTTCTTCGCCGCTGCCCAGCCCTTCCCCCCCCCCCCCACAAGCAGCAGCAGCAGGAGTTCGGCAGGAGGAGGAAGAAAGGGGGGGAAGAGAGGTTTTCCCATGGCACACCAGGTGATTGTTCACGGCACACTAGTGTGCCCCGGCACAGTGGTTGGGAAACACTGCCCTAGATGAAGCACAGTTGTTGCTGCTCTTGTTATGCACCTTTAAGACAACTCTGCCTTATGGTAACCCCATTCTAGGGAAGGGATATAACCCTTCATCACATTTCTTTTCAAAGGAAGCAACAAGCAATTTTAACAATGTTTGTTGTTGTCTTTGAATGCCATGTGGATTGGGAAGCCTGTTCACAAATTGAAAATAATTCTTGTAAAAATTCACATGTGGTTGTTTTGCATAGAAAATAGCATTTTCTGCTCAGAAAATAATAGTTCAACAGAAAGATTATGTCCTGTCCAGACAATCTGTTTCCTTCACAGAAAATGCTGTCTTCTCTGAAAAATCTGGCATTTGTGAATTTTGCATAGGTTAAACCTCTGCAGGAAATAATATTTTTGCATACATACTTCATTTTTTGCTCAAACAGTGCTCATTTCTGGATAGAAAGAGCCATTTTCCATGCAAAATAAACACATGCAAATTATGCACAGAAGTCCTAAGCTGCAAAGCATCTTGTCCATCCAGATGTTTATAGTCCAGCACCTGGAGAGGCACCTCCTCTGCTTTAGGATATTCTATCTGAGTGAACAAAAGCCAGGCAGTTATAGCAACAATTGTTTTTGTTCTATAAGGGAAAAGACAGGTTGGTCTGATGAAACACATGGTCATGTTTCTTGAATTTAACCTTTTGTCTTCTTTAAAGACAGAACCCCATGAAACTCCATTCTTTCCCTGCTTTCCCCCATTTTCTCCAGTTCAATGTTATAAAGTCCTTAGCAAATACGGTCGGTCGGTCGGTCGGTCGGTCGGTCGGTCTGTCTGTCTGTCTGTCTATCTATGAATAACAAATGCTGGAAATGCACCACTCATGAAGGGACTTGCTACCACATGTGGTGGTCCTATGGTAAGGCAAAAGCTTATTGGAAAGAAATTCAGGACATAAGTCAGAAAATCCTCATTATGAAAATACAACTAAAACCAGAATATTTTTTAACTGGGAATGACAGACATGGATTGGGACATAAACAAAGACAAACTGTTCAACTACATGATCACTGCAGCCAGGATTGTATATGCCAGAATTTGGAAAATGAAAGAACAACCCTCTATAGACCAATGGTTAATAGAAGTTATGGAGATTATGAATATGGACAAATTTACTCAATTAGTAACAAAGTTTCAAGGCAAACACAAGAAAACAATCGATTGGACTTTGTTTAAAGACTACATGTAAAAAAATGAAGGGCACATGATAATATAATATCATTAAATTCAACTAATTTCAAGGCAATTTGCTATTCACTAAGCCAGAATGAAGAGGAGGAGCATATTTTATAATATGAACATAAGAAAACCAAGAAACCATGATGAAGAAAAATGGAAGTACACAATTCCCCCTCCCGTTTCCTCCCCTTTTCCTATTATCCTTTCCCCTCACACTAGTTCCTTTCCCGGTCCAATACACATTCTCCTTCTCCTCCCCTCCTTGATTCCTGCAATCTTTTATCTTTCTTTTGGAAAATATTTATCTAAATATTTTTTAAGTCCCAGTTTTCTTTTTTCCTATTTTCTAATGTTGCCTTCAGCTTATTTCAATTTCTATAGATTGAGTCCAACATGTAAAAGTATTTGCCATTCTTTAGTTCAGTGGGGAGAAGAGCTGGGACGAGGGAGTTTTTCCCTTCCCTACAGATTGAGACATAAGCAAACTGTTGTAGTTTCTCCTAGCCTATGCGTTTTCACTCATTAATAACTATTGCCACATTGTCCAGTTTTCACTTGTGAAATGTTGAAAGGTATACAATGGAGAATCAAGTTGGAGAAATATTTTAGACCTGAACACAAGATAAGGTTAAACTGGAAAATGTTACTTCTACATCTATAGCTGCTATTTAGCACAAACCTAGACATGTTCCCTAAGAGCACAGACCCATGGAGTTGAATAGGCATTTCTCCCATGTGTTTATGGATTGCAGCCCTACTTAGCAAAATACATAATAATTCCCAAAGATTGTTAAAAAGCCAAGAAATGTTAACCTCACAATTTTATCATGGCACGACGTTATTGGCTCAATAAATCTGATTTTTGCTTCTGTTGCAAATGGGAATATTTCATTTACATAATCTAGTCACAGTGAACATGAGTTAGGAATGACACCGGCCTTGACTTCCCAGGTGGGATCCTGCACTTAATACCTTTTCATTGTATAACTCGAAATTCAGAAAAATAGCTTTTTCTCAGACATTAATAAAGGCCCACAATTTGTGAGTGGCTCCTCATTTGTAATCCAGTTTGGGCTGTAGAACTGGAAAAAGAAAAAAAAGGATATAAATGTTTTCTGATCTTGAAAAGAACACAACCTGCATGTGAATGAAGGAACAAAGCACACACCATGAAATGCCTGAATGAGCATGAATAAATTACACGGAACATAATATCTGGTACTCTTGAGCATCTTTGTTGAAAAGAACACATTTAAAAGTTTGTAGAGAGGAGGGAGGCAAGTTCTTTAAATACAAAATATGCCTGTTATCTTTTTGTTGTGGTTTTGTTGTGGTTAGCAAAAGCTCAAATTCAGCAAAAGCATCTTGTAATATACTGAAGAAGGCTGGTGATACTTGCCACTGCTGACAACATTTACCAGCCATGTTAGGATTCTCAGGAAAATAATACAGGAAGATTTTACTTTCCTGTATAGTGGGCCATAAGTATCCACCTGAAATTGGTTCTAGGACTTCTGTGGAAACCAAAAATTGTGGATACTGAAATACTATTAAATTAAATGGTGTAGTAAAATATGGCCACTTATTTAAACTGGCAAACTCAGGCTTGGCTTTTTTGCATCAAAATTATATCTCTGACTTATTGTTGGTTAAAACAATTTTCCAGGAAGAAATTTCATTGTGGGTTCAGGCAGCCAGAATATAACAAGGCAATGTGCGGCCATGCTGATGCCATTGGATTATATCTCCCATCAGTCCTAACAAGTACTGTAAGTGGAACTGGTGAAAGGGGCTGCAGTCCAGAATCATGTATAGGTCTACACTTTAGATCCCAAACTAAATCCTAAGATTTGCTTTTTGAAGCCCCCAGAAAGATCACAAATTGATTTTGTTCCTAGGTGCCTCCTTCACTTAGGCCCCTTCTACACTGCCCTGTATTCCAGGATTTGATCTGAGATTATCTGCTTATTCCAGATTATATGGTCATGGAGACTCATATAATCCAGTTCAAAGAAATTTATTTATTTATTTATTTATTTATCACATTTCTATACCACCCCTCTCAGCCCAAAGGTGACTCGGGGCGGTTTACACAAGGCAGTTTCTGTCCTCCAATCAAAACACGAGCAAAAAAAACACCAATAACCAAATAACACAACAATTAGCAATTAAAACATACAATTAATCTCAGCTCAGATTCTGGGATATATGGCAGTGTTGATTTGTCCTTATTTCTTCTGAAATATATATTTATTTAACATCTGAAGGGCATAAACTATGCAATTTCCCAAGCTTGCATTTTTCCAAATCTTGTTGTGTGAAAGTAGAGCTATTTTGGTTATTAAAAAATCAACAGTCCTTGTAGTTAGAAAGTTGAAAACAGAGGAACCATGTGGACCCTGAAAGAAAATGTTGCTGTGTGGAAGCAACAATGAGAAAGCAACATGAAAGTTTCTCTTCAAGCAAAATGTGGTGCATTTCTAGGAAGTGAAGTGAGTGTTTACATAATTTGTATCTTTGGGTTGGGGATAGGAAATAAGTTATTTGGGGCATTTCTAATAGAAGATTTCTGAACCAGTAAATCCAGGACCCCAAAGGCATGAAGAGAAATCATATGGGGCATATTCTAGTGACAATAAGCTTTCCTGATATTCCTAGTAGAAGATCCCAAAAGGAACATGTCAGAGGCTTAATTAAGTATGCTTCAGACAGCCCTGGCTTGTTGCTAGCAATGGGAAAGCTATGGCTTTCCCCCAGAAGACTTTTTCCACACAGCTAGGCACTGACAGGATGATACACAGACAGACTGAATCCCCAAATGCTTACTTCTAGCTCTGCATCTGCACTTTGTGTAGAAATAATTGACAACCTGGCAGCACCTGAATGACTTCCTTTTTGCTCTCTGAATGCCAATAGTCGAGTAGTATTAATTTATCCTTCATTTGACACATTCGAAGATTTAACCTGGCAGACTGTCAGAACCTACTGCAAAAGGGATGCAAAGGAAAGATTATGAACATGTGTGGATGAGTTGGAGTTGCTTCTGCTTTGTTTTTAGAACTTATCACTGGGAATTCACTGTCCCAAAATGTTTTCTTTTTTAATTTTACAAAACACTCTGGTGAAAGGTACCAAGAACCTTTTACTAGGAATGGATGTTCTGCAGCCTGTGTAGATTCCGGATATGTGGGGGGAGGGGGGGTGAAGCTAAATCAAAAGAAAGAAAGAGTCCACTGTGATCAATGGAAGTGAATCTTTGCAGATCAATATTATTGAAGATGTTGTAGGAAGCATGAATCTGAACGCTCAGCCAGTTTCAAACATTACACATGAATGGAGGCTGTTTAGTGTTAAAAATGAGGTGTATCAGCATTTAGCCCTATCCAAAAGCTTGAAATCAGGGAATATAAGCTCCTTATCACATATCTCTGGGCCCGTCCAGACAGCATCTTTATTGCAGGAACTCCCACATAAAGGAAAGGATGTCCAGACAATGTTCTGGACAATCCCAAATTAATTCTCTACAAACCAGAATACTGGAGTCCAGACACCATTCCCACAGTTTACTGGGCTAAATAAGACCGGTAAACTGTGAGAATACCCACCCACCCCCAAACTCCCAGACCCCTTAGAAAACTAATAAAAACTTACCCATCTTCCATTAGAAGCCTTGGCCAGCAATCCCAGTGCGTAGAAATGAAATACCAGGGAAATGGGGGAGAGGGGGGAATCACCCACCCCCTGCTCTCCTGGAGCATCATTTCTACATGCTGGAGAGCCAGCTAAGGCTTCTAATGGAGAATGGGTAAGTTTTTATTTTCTTTCTGAGGGATCTGGAGGCTTGGAGGAAGGGGGTAGGGCCTCCACATCTTCTTTTGGGCTAGTCCTGAGAGAACGTGTGGACACCTACCCAAGAAAGTGTGCACTCTCTGGGGTGGGTGTGGACAGGCCCCCAGAAACATCTGTGTTTGTTTTAAAATGCAGATGGTTCTGAGACAAAGGCTTGTCTGGATCCGGATTGTATTATCTGGCAGGATGAAAAAAAGCTGGAAGGGGGAGGGAACTCCTATCTGATATTCTTGTGATAAGCCTTTAAAAAAACAAAGCTAATTGATCAATTTATATTGGCAGGTCAACTGTACTATGATGATATTTTCATCTCATTTTAATTGTTACTGCTCCTTCCTATGGAGTCTAGGGATTTGAAGTATAGTGAAGTGCCTAGTATTCTCTGTCCTGTATTACAGCACTCAGAGCTCTTTAGTGGAGAATTTTAAGTCCCACATCTATCTAAGAATCCCGAATCCCACATAGTGACACCATGATAGATAAAACTACTATAACTGTGTAGCATGTGTGACTATACCATAAGAACATTATTGCATGAAGCTGCTATTTTATAGCACGCATGCAATCACCAACAACAGCTGCATTTTTGCATGACTACACTGACTAGTACATGTCTCATCATTGATGCAACTATGGTGATTCACTGATCCATGGTCTCATGCTTGCAAATTTGTATAACCTCATAACCCCACTCTTATGCATTTCCTCTGTTCCATAATTTAAAAAAAACAAATTAGAAAAGAATCTTGCAATTCCAGGTATGGCAAATAAAAAAATACTGGCTATGGAATTGTGAGGGGGAGAGGAAGAGAGTGGGGAAGGAGTAGACTTCTGTCTAATGATGTTACTTCAGTACTGTGCATGCTGGCACAGAAGTGGATTGAATTTATAACACAAGGTAAGTTATGGGAACGTTGTAGGATTGGCAACTATAGATAGGCATTCTCAGTTAATAGTGAGGATTGGGTTAATCACAAGGAGAAGGCAGACTGGCAGTGGGATGTGCATGATGTCATGTGATAGAGACTCATACTAAAGGTGATGGTCCTTTTTCAACGTCAGTCTGCCTCCCTTGTGTGATAAAGTCCTACATCTGAAAGATGGCATAAACTAGTGTGATCCATTCCTGTTTTCCTTAGCATCTGCACTCAATCACTAAGAAAAATTATCTACCCCTGAACTGCAGTAGGAGTAAGTTTAAACTGCTATACAGGCCACAATGCTGGGGAACTTGCATAAGGCTTTAGGATATAATGCTACCATTAAAAAGGAAATTATATTGGTCTCCAGAGATGTGTTGCTAACATACCAGTGGAATATCTTGCATAAGAAACAGCCATGCCTATGAGAGGTGTGCAAAGCAGCTGCAATTGTATTAGTAATTCGTTTCAGATATTTGGATGGTCCCCACTTCATTTCAAAAGGATTCAGAGGGGTCCTGTTCCAATTAGCAATCCAAATATTTGATGCTTCATAATTGCTTTAAATAAGATTTGTTCCATAAGCTGCAATGGTGGAAAATTTTGAGGCTAATTTCTTTGTCATTTCATGGCTACCAGGATGGAACTTGGCACACTTGTAGACAACATCTATAACTTTAAAGCTGCCAGGTTTCAGAATGTTTCGATCATAAACTGATTTTTAGGAAATTTTAAACATTTTTACAAACAGGTTTTTTTTTTTAAAAAATCTACAATAGGCATCCCCTTCAATTTCGGTACAATGAGCCAACATAGGTAGGGCATAAATCCTGCGAATTTTCCGGAAAGATTTATTCATCTACCAATTTTTAGGAGTTTTAAAAATTATTTTTTTAATTAAAAAAAACTGCAAGAGATATCACCTTAAATTGTGGCACAGTGAGAAAACATAAGCAGTGCAGCAAGCCTGCCAAGTTTCAGAACAACCAGTCTATCCACTGATTTTAAGACTTTTTCCAATTTAAGCACATGTGATTAACCTACACTGGGGTTTTAACAGGGCAGGCCCGTTCTTCTGGCACAAGCAGAATTCTGGGAAATGTAGTTTAGGGTGGTGCCTTTTGAATATTGTGTTACAGAGGTCCTTGCTTCCTCAAACGACATTTCCCGGAATTCTGCTTGCACCAGAAGAATGGGACTGCGCATGTTATAGCCGCAGTGTGATAGTAATGAGTAGGCATGAGAAAAAAGTTATGAAAATGATTCGTTTCGTAAGAAATTCGTAAGAAATGCTACTTTCGAGTATTTCCGCACCTGGAACGCCAACCAGGAAGTGGACTTTCTTTTTCGAACCGGGGCCAGGATTTTCTTAAGTGTCGTTATTAGGTCGTAAGGGGGCACCCTCCTTCTCTCTCACCACCCTTCTGCCTCCCTTGCCAATAAGTATTATGGCAAGGCAAGCCCTAAACTCGCTCCTTCTTTTATTTGGAAGCCTGGAAAAAATGTAAACAGAGGTTTACTCAGAAGTAAATCTGCAAAGGAGGGCACTTTGGATGAAGGGCCCTCCTTGTGGATTTACTTCTGAGTAAACCTCTCTGTTTACATTTTTCCAGGCTTCCTGCCTCCTGCCCTGCCAGGATCTAAAGCATCAAAGAGTATTGGGGTGAGAAACCAACCTAATGTATAATAGAATGAATGCTACTGTAAGTGCCTAATATTATAAGTAATCCAACTGGTCATACCTACATTCCATGCACATGCAATAATACAGCAGTAATAACATTAACAAGAGGTAAAATTCAAACCAAAGTAATCTGACTGGTCTCTCCTCATGCGGTGCAAACGGGCTCTTCTCTTATTAGCCCGGGAAATTAGCCCGGGAAAAGCCAGCGTTTGCTGCTTGGGAGCACACACATACATATTCTTGGGGGGGGGGATTTGCTGCAGAATCCAGGGCTCATAGAGAAGATTCTGCAGCAAATCCCCCCCAAAGAATATGTATGTGTGTGCACCCAAGCAGAAAATGCTGGCTTGTCCCGGGCTAATTTTTCGGGCTCACAGAGAAGAGCCCGTTTGCACCGCATGAGGCAGGGACCAGTCAGAATACTTCGGTTTGAATTTTACCTCTTTATATACCCATTGTTATTACTGCTGTATTATTGCATGTGCATGGAATGTAGGTATATGACCAGCCTGGGCAAACTTGGGCCCTCGCTCCCTCGAGATCGGGGTGAGAGAGAGGCAGCGAGGAGCCAGGGGGGGTGCTCCTCCTCCTTTCCTTTTGCTGCTTCCAAGAATAGAATACCCCTCCCTCCCTCCTTCCTATTTGGAGAGTCCCATTTAGAATTCAGTGTGATTTATTCAAGTTTTGGCCTACAACTCCCAGAAATCCCAGCCAATTTACCAGCTGTTAGGATTTCTGGGAGTTGTAGGCCAAAACCATCTGGAATGCGCATGCGCTGGCATACGAACTACTAACGAATTTCGTTAGTAATTAAGTTACATTTTAGAAATTTTTGGAAATTTTTTTGTAAGTCTTTCTTTTACTAATCAAAAAAAATCCCCCCCCCCATTTGATTTTAGAATCGCCATTTTTGGGTTCGAAACCATGCCTAGTAATGAGACTTATAAGATAAAGACAAACAGTAAGCTGATAAAAAAGGATTTAAGAACTGAGGGGAACTAAGGCTACAAAGTTTGGTAATATGGAAATTGGGAAAAATATAAGCTTGGGGTTGGAAAATTTCAAGAAAGGAAGGTTAAAGACTGGATAAAAACTAACAGAATTATCAAAAAGCTAAAAAAAACACAGAGAACAAGAAGCACACTTCTCTCTCTCTCTCTTTCCTACTACTACTCCACAAAGAATTAGAAACAAAGATGCTGAGAGGAGAAGACCACCAGCTTTGCACAAAGCCTTGTGCTTTGCTTTCTTCTTGGTTCTTCTTCTGATTGGCTGACAAGGGGGAAAAACATACACAGCCGCTCTTGTCAATCACATCAGCCCCCTCACCCCCTCGCACCCCAAATGGAAAAAAACCACTCAGAAACAACAAATCTTTATAAATCTATCTGAACCATTTCAGAGCCTTCTGTTTCAATTCTCAATGCTTCGGATGGGTTTCTTTTTGATTAGTAATTCGGAGATTTGTTACTACAAATCGAACAAATCTCTGAAATACGAAATTAATCTCCGAAGCTTTGCACAGTTGTAATACTTATGCATAAAGCTCTACCTTATAGCACATTTTCATGCTGCCCTCTGACAGAGAAAGGAAATTTGGGGACTATTGTTAATTATGTCATAAGTTATAAATGGCACCCTTGTCAAAACTAGCAAAACTAATTTAGAATCTGAAACTATACATGTGAAGAATAGAATCAAGAGGCCACATTTATCTTCATTCATCAGAAACTTTTTGAAAAGGTTTTTGGGAGTGATTTCAGGTGTACAAGCCTGCATTAAACAATAGACTGAAGCCTGTCCTTTTAAAGGGTGATTTCCCATTTTTCTTCAGAATTATGGAGTGCTTATAGACCTGTTTGATTTAACTGCCGCATTGTTGTGACAATGAAGGACTACATTGTCTTGTTTCAATGCTTCACATTTAATCATAAACCTGAATTGTGTAAGAAGAATAGACAAGCAAAAGGATACATGAGGCAGATTTTATTTTAGCTATCTGGAGACTACAGAGCTGGTGCCTCTGAAAAATGGAAAGAAAGTTAAGCTACTGTAAAACTCCCATTTTGAGCGATACCTCCCACAATCCCTTGGTGATTTGGCTGGGCAATTCAAAGATTTGGGATTTGTATCACATGTCGTGGAGTGTGCAGTGCCATCTTTGTGTTAAATTTCTGTATAACTAAATCTCTTGTTTGCAGAGTATTTCTCCACACACTGCGTGCCATTCTTAATCATATCTTATTTGTTTCTCAAGGTAGTAGAGTTCATGTATGGGTATCCCACGTGCTTTTTAAAACCACCCTGACACTATGAAATGGGGCATTCTTTCTCAACTATAATGAGCTGTTTGATTTATTAAGAATGTGAGATATCAAGTGACTGTCTCAGGAAGAAAAGGTTCTCTACCGTTACGGAAACAAAGGCTAGGCTGCAAAACAATAATGAGTCCATGTGGTAAATAGCATTACATTCAGCAAAAGAATCCCATGCACAGCAGGGATAGATGCATAATGGGAACAAATATTTGTGTTAACCTGTACTGGTGACTTTGCAATCCTCACAGGTAGCATTTCAGAATACAAAGGCACAATAACTAATTCTCCCATTTTACTTCAAAGTGATGTGAGGTACAATCTGGGGTGTAACTGTTGAGTGGAACACTTTTCCTTTTTTTCGTAATAGTTTTGGAAAGTCTACCCAAGTTCCACCAGTCTCCAATTGTGTTTTTAATAAACTTGGTTGATCCCCCCCAAAAGGGGTTCAAACTAATCTTGGATGTAGTGGGTGCTGGTGGTTCAGTTCTAAAGTCACTTCTGAATTTGTCCAATATTTTCCCCAAAACTTTCCAAAACTTCCGAATTGCTTCGTTAATGGCAGACATGCATGCACAGTAGGAAAAAAACCAGCACTGGCACTGGGGAAATTTCAGGGTATTCTCCCTCTCTCATTTTTAGACCAATCCTAATGAAACTTGCCACAGCAATAGAACACATAGACCACTGTTAGCTCACCAAAAGTCATAACCTTTGACTTCTCCATGGATGTTTTGCAAATTTTCAAAGTTTTTTTTAATAAAAAAACATTTTTAAATAATAAATAAAATCTGTTCCTGGTTTGAAAGTTTTATTTCCTGTTTCATTGGGTGGTCTTTACTTTGAAAGTAGTTGTGCTACTTCAGAAACTTTGTTTTTGTGGCAAAAACCGTGTTAAATTGGTGGGGAACAGAAATCATTGTAGAGACCCCATCAAGGGACATCTAGACTGACCCCCTTCTTCTAGACAGAAAGGTACCATCCAAACTCTCCTGACATCCATTTTTTCCTCAACTGAGTTGGAGGGGACCCTCAATACACATACATCCATTTATTCCTTTTTGCAGATGCAATCAATCATTTTATTTTATCATTATTTACTGATGTAAACGGCTGTCTGGCTAGCTGTGGCTGGCTTTCCCAGTGTCTTGTTCATGGTAATCAGGCCAAAGTGAAATGATTGGTTTTTAAGCAGTTTATGTTCTATTGGCTTTGCAAAAGTTGCTTATTGCTTTGCTGCCTTTTTCGGGTTCAATTAGTTTATTTTATATTTAGATGAAGACTGCTACAGACAGCTATAGTATTTTTGGGTCTTTCAGCCATTTTGGCTAATGAGCAGCAAGGCATTGTGGGAAATGTAGTTTAACAGCAGAGCCTTTTGCGATCTCTACCATTGGGGGCTTGCCCTTCACAAACTACAACAATTGCTATGCTTAGCCATGGCCACCTCATCCCTCCCTTGCATCGCCAGGGGATGTAAAGCATGAGATTTTAAAACTTTTTAGGCTTTACCAAAGTTGCTTAACGGTTGTGAAAATTAAAATAACCTTGGGAGACATCAGAACATTATGGAATATTTCAAACAACAAGACCCAATACCTTCATAATTCACTGTAGTCTTTCTCAATACTAACACAGGAAGTGATTTTCTGCGGTCCTTGTGTAGGCAAATGGGGATATTATCATGGTTTTTTCCCACTCATGGAGGAGAAATTATGTTTTGTTTGGGAGTATAACTATGTGAAAAAGAGGATTAAGTTATGGTTCAGGGGCTGCTGTGTGTGCAGATGGAAATAAAGAGCTGAGAAATCTGCTGCCACTCTCTGCTTTCCATTACAAATAAAAGGCTGTGCAAAGGGGGAAGGGCTTTCATAAAAAGGTGGTATTTAAAGAAGGGGGTTGTTCTTAATTCTTGGAATTACAATACACAACAAGTAACTTACTCCTGCATATGTTATTAAACAAGTGCCAGGAAAGATCAAGGTATTTAAATATGTAGCAATATCACAGTACTGACAGAACCATGCAAACCAGCTAATCCAGCCAATAGTTGCAAATGCCTGAGCAAATCAGAAGATTTTAACCAGTGTTGAAAGAAATAAGCATTGAGTTTGATGTGCCTCCCTGGGCAGTACTTTCTAAAGCTTGGGTCCCTTATCTTTTGTAGAGTGCACTTATCCTGTAGATACATCACAGAGAAGAATTGTGTTCTGACAGTTTTAATGCCTGGACAGATCTCTCTCTGTCTCTCTCTCTTTCAAGAGCAGGGATGGGAATCAAGAAAGCTTCCCGATGTTATCAGACTGTAAATCCCAGCAGTCTAAGCCCACATATCGAATGGTGAAGAATGCTGAGAAGAACTGAAGCCCAGCTGCACCTGAAGGGACCCATGATTTTTATCCCTGATCTAGGAACAGAATAGGAAGGAACTGAGAGGAAAGACATTTTAGAGACCTGTTAAAAGAAGGATCCTTCAAACAGGCCTCGTATTCTGTCTCCCAAATAAGGTTAGCTAAATAGAGCAAAGAAGATGCTCCCTTTGGCTTTTCCCCTGCTATTTTTAGACATTCCTCGCCATTCTCTCCAAAATAAGAGCATTGTGGAATACTAAACAAGTTTCACTAACAAGAACAATATTTCATTGTGTTTGATGTCTGTGAATGTCCTAGTCAATTAGATATGTGTGTATCTTACACACAGGTATCAGGATATATATTAGAACAGCCCCTCATTCTTCACCTTTAACTGTCAGAAAATATGCTTTTTTTCTTTCCTTAATATGGGATGGCAGCAGTAAAGGTCAGGTAAGCACATAACAAAGAAAAAAGAAATCAAGATAACCTGAAAAGAGGGCAGCAAAGAAGGAGAGGGAAATTCACCTGGTTCACCCATGCCCTCTTTTGTATTTGACACATGAGCTTTTCCTTTTCCTTCATGCTACTCATTTACACCAACATAAACATAAAACAGTCTAGAACTCATGCTAAATATATTAGAGAAAAACATATCAGGGTCTTTTATTTTAGAAACACATGGCCATCACCCTCTCCAGAGCAAATACCCAAATTATTTTTGGTATAGTTGTGGTATAGCCTGAATCTGAACCACAAAACACAGCCAACATCTCCCTTCTGGATTCAGCACATTTACACATTATTGTTCCAATGGTCTTTGGAAGAAATTTTAGAATGTTTCAGGGTAGGATGCGGTGGTGTCTCTTTGGAACAAAGGACACATTTTTTTTACCAATTCTCCTTTCAAGGGAAACAAAATGTAATTTTAGTGATTTTCACAGCACTATGAGAAAGTCTTTGAAAGCCATCATTTTCTAAAAATATTTGCAATTCAAGATTTATTCTGTCAAACATTCACACATGTCTTGTGCAGAAAACAGAATTTTCTTGTGAGAAGCAGTATTTTCTGCACAAAATGTTGTCTTCTGGACAAAACAACCATGTTATTGTTTATATAGAGCAAATCCCAAATTATGAAGATTTATTTCAGTTTATTGTCATTTTGGTCAGGGTTCTAGGAGAAACTTTTGATTTAAGTTAAAAATGCCTACAAAAGCTCATGTTTTCCATTTTCTATAATTGTGATGGAATTATAGTTTAACTTATTAATGACTAACTGACTGCATTAACCATTATCTTAGTAATAATTGAATGAATGCAATAACCATTTTCTACTTACCACTGGTATTGATGAGCTGTTACTTGTAGCAAAAAGACAAGAAGCAGATGCCTGGAATAAATGGAAAGCTGCTTTTGGTGCACAAAAGTAAACAATTATTTCAAGGATCATTCAGAAAAGAAAAAAAATTAAATCAGAAATGAAGACTCAAGCAGCATGTTTCAGACAGCAACATGTATTTAATGTGGTAAAAAAACCAAGTAGGCTGTTAAGAATGCCAAAACAATCTTTCCAGATTACATGAATGAGCAATATAATGCAAAAAGCCAGTCTGAGTCCCTCTATCAATGTGACAAGGTCGGGGTACAAAAATTTTAAATAAATAAATGTATTTCCAACTATACTGCTTCCTTTATATATTAACATTATCATTTATGATGCACCCAGTTAATGTTGCACATAACCAAAGCACACATTCAATTGGTTATGAATTTTGATGTATCCTTTATTAATTGAATAGTGTTCATGGGTTAGTACAATTGTCCCATAAACTATATCTTATAAATGTGTCCGAAATCTAGTGAGATAATATGCCATCAAAAATGATAGTTGAATTATGACATTGTAGGAAATGCATATTCACAAAAAGCGATGGTAACTGTAGCTAGCTACACCAGGACTTTCAGGACCATCAAGCAACCTACATCAGGACCATCAAGAAACTTAGCAGATTCCATTGCACAATGTTTTCCATTGCCCAATGTGTTCCAAAGCACAACTTGTCCCAATGCATAGTGCAATGGGAAACACCTATGTGCAATGGGACAGCTTAAATGATGCTCTATTGCAACTCACTAGGATGCTTGGGCATTCTGTTACTCCATTTTCATAATCTAGCCTCTGATGTCACATATCAGCCAAGGTTATTAAAGCACAGTAAGAACAGTAATACAATTCCCAGGAACCATTTGTTGTAAATGTTTACTATTTCTGGTGAGCAGTATGGTAATGTTATTCTATGATCTTTTTCAAAGAGGGGAATCCTGATCCTATATAAACAGCAATTTGAGCTGCAGAAATCACAGAATAATATTTCCATGATGAGCATTGATAACTGCTAGTTTTTGAAGAGTAAACATTTGTTATAGAAATGGAAGCAGGTATCAATGAAAAATTGGCAACCCTTATTAACTTTATTTATACCCTGCCACCATCTCCCCAAGGGCAATGACCCTCTTGCTGCGCCAGCTCCACTGGCTGCCAATTAGCTTCCGAGCACAATTCAAAGTGCTGATTTTAACCTACATAACCCTATACGGTTCTGACCCAGTTTACCTGTCCAAACGGATTCTCCCCTGTGAACCATCAAGGACATTAAGATCCACCGGAGAGGCCCTGCTCTCGGTCCCACCTCCTTCACAAGCGCAGCTGGTGGGGACGAGGGACAGGGCCTTCTCTGTGGTGGCCCCTCGGCTGTGGAACTCTCTCCCAGGTGATGTTAGATCTGCCCCCTCCCTGTTGTCTTTTAGGAGGCGGGTGAAGACTTGAATGTGGAACGAAGCTTTCCCAGAATAGGCTGTAATTGATTATAGTATGAATTGAGTGACCACATCCACAGATCGAGTTGAATTCGTTTTAAATGGCTATGTGATTTGTATGTATGTATTTTGGTGCTTTATGTTTTTAATATATTGTTGTAACAGGTTTTTAATTTGTATAGCATTGAGTTTTGCTGTAAGCCGGTTTGAGTCCCTCTATAGAAGTGAGAAGGTTGAGGTACAATTTTTAAAAACAAAATAAATACATAAATAACAACATAACAGCAAATAATAACAACAATACAATATACTTACACACAAGCAATAACAGAAAGTTTAAAACCATTCTGGGCAGGCCATATGTGAAATATTAAAAATTTAAAATAAATAGCACTGGATGAGAACAGCGGTAGAATGTATGTAACAGGAAAGATTTTAAAGGATAATGTGGGGCAGATGATCCAACAGGTAATTAAAGTGCTTATGAGGACATTTTGCAAGAAATTGATCACAACCCTTAGGTAAAGTCTTTTGCATCACAGTATAAACCTTATATGTGCTTCTGAAGTCAACAGTTAAAATACATCTAGGACTGCAGACACAAGCTGCTCAACATTTTAATGGTCTTGAGCTAATTATATTATTACCTTGACAGAAAGTATTTTCCATTCATTAGGTAGTAATGCTTTTGTTCTACTGATTTATGGAATCCCACCTTCCACTTAGTGCAAGTTCACAGAGGAACTTGACAAAGTTCTACTTTTCAGCCATATTCATTCCCAAAGCATGAAACTGTGATGCATATTTGTGTGCTCATTAATGCAGAGGCTCAATGTGGTTTTATATCCTTAGGGGTCTTGTCATAAAGCTGAATATTTTAAGCCAACCCACATTACCTTAAATTGAGAAAGAACAAGGTTGGACTGCTATGCCATTTTAACAAAAAGTTGTTATCCACACAGCTATCTATCACCTGTCAGATAGATGTACTACAACTATTTGATGGGAATTGTATGCATAGGTTGCTAGCAGCTAGGATGTTAACAGTATGAAGTCCCGAGGGAGCATTCACAAAATAGTCTGTTCTTATTTTAAAAGCTACCAAGCAAAACCTGAAACTTGCATGATAGTGGTGTGTGTGTCTGTGTGGTAATGTATGCCACCTAGAGAGTATGACAGTCCCTTATAATTCATAATGATTTTGCTGTACACTGATCCCATCCCTTTATTCTCTCTCTGTGTTAACAAAGCAAGGATTTGTATAAAGTCAGAATTAAATTAGATGCCACAGAGAATGTGCATTTCTTCTAATTAACCCACTTTTTAAAAGAAATCATCAATCAGACCCACAAATGAAACCATATTTATTTTCTAGTGGCCAACAGCTAAGCAAAACATGCTAAATGCAAGATACATACAATAACTGATAATCCTGAACTATGAAATACATGTGCCACCATACAGAGAGCTCCTTTGCATAATAGTGTTAGAACACAAGAATGGTGCAAGACGTGGGTTATTTTAGCCCCACTATGAAAGGAATTCAAGAGCATAGAACAACCTCCAAGAAGATTGGCTCTCATTTACCTATGAAAAATGTCTATAAGGACTGGGGGATGAGGGGAAAATATCTTCTAAAGATGTCAATATTGAGACAACAATAAAAAAGTTTACATTGTGCCAGAAATATATAAGTAGCCAGTAGTACTGTTGTGAGTAGGTAGTTGTACACTTCTTGTGACCAGTCCAAGATAACCACCAGATTGCAATTTCTGAGCAGTTTCCAGAGGCAACCTCTATATACTGTGTTAAAGTAATCTAAAGACAGTGACTAAGACATATGTCATTCTGATGAGGTCTGACCTCTTCAATAATGGGAAAACCGGTGTACTATTTTAACTATGTAAATGCACTACTGCAGATATCCGAGCATTCAAGACCCAGGGGCAATATGTGTTTCTCCAAACTGTGAAAATATTCTGAGGTGTCTAGCACAGGTTGATTCCCTGTTTGTAAGTCTGCCTTTTGACTGATCAAGCACATATCTGACTTGCCTGGATTATGCTTCGATTTGTTTACCAGCATCCAATTTATTAGATAACCAATGTGGTGTAGTGGTTTGAATGTTGAACTTTGGAAGGCCAGTGTTTGAATCAACCATAGCATCCCACTGAGTGATCTTAGACAATTCTCACTCTCTCTGCCTCAGAAGAAGGCAATGGCAGGCACCATCTAAACAAACATTGACATGAAAACCATATGATAGGATCATTTTAAAATTGCCATTCATCAAAATGAGTTGAAGGTACATGTAAGTCTATTACTGACATCAAACAGGGATTTATGCTTTCCTTGGAATTAGGTGGAATAGAAATACAGAGTGTAGTGTGGCACCAAATCCTAGATCATTATAAAACCTCTCCAAGCATTTTCATATATATTTAAAATAGCATGGGGAAATAGTCAACAGGAATCCTCCAGCACCACCTTCTGAACTCATTTCCCTAGGAAGGTTATAAGCTATCATAGAATGGTGCCTCCAAATCCCATTCCAGAAAGGCAGACCAGAATGATACCATGGTCAATATTATCAAAATCTACTGACAGGTCCTATAGAACCAACAGGTGCTTTTTTGTCTGATTCAGATTTGAATTAAATCCTGATTGAATCAAGTCCAAATTATCCCAAACTCAATTGGGGTGGTAGCACTAGATCTACTAGTGTGTATTCTATTAGAAATTCAGCAAGATTGTGGCATCATGAATATTTGGACCCAAATCGAGATCTTCTACTTAAGGATCAGCTTCCAGATTTTAAATAACAAGATCCCACATTAAGTAAATTGATTTGCCTTGCCAGTAAATGTGATAAATTAATCTGGACAAGGTGGTAAACGTGATTAGTTGCTGTTGTTTCAAATAATAAAAGATCAGCAACAATTACAGAACATCCTGCAAACTAGGAGAGAATGAACTATAAGGATAATTGATCTGACTCATACTGTTTGGCAAGAAAGATCTTCTGAAGGTCCAGATTTAAGCTTTGGAATTCACCTGTGGATTGTGTTTCTTATTGCTTGATTATTGGAAGAAATGTGTCAAAACCAATGTTTGATCACATTACCTAGATGTATTTTAATTTATTTTATAGTTTTCATTGACATAGCCCCCAAACGGTTCTGGAAATGAAAATGACAAGACAAAAGTGTGTGTCATATGAAATCTGAAAAATCTAGGTAGACTTGTAGACCTGAGGCAAACAGCAGTGAATATGTAATGGTAATATAATAATGTATGTAATTGGAAGCAAGCACATTAAAATGTCAACGAAGATTGAGTCAGTGCTGAATATGAATGAACTGGAAGAGAGGTATTTCTCCATCATCTTTTCCAGATTGGGGGTGTCTGTCCAAATGGAAAGATATGTTTACAATATGAGAAAACCATCAGTCCATGCTCATGACTTCACATTTCTTCATAAAATTGGTGAAAGCAATATCAGCTAAGCTCCAAGATTGCTGGAAGATGACTTACACTTAAGAACAAAAGTGTGTGACAGCAGGTAAAGTAAGAATAAATAGCCTTGTTTCAGTTCACATTTCCTGATTCATTAAAAAAACATAGCTCTGTCCCATTAAATAATGTTCAATGTGTTAAGGCTGATTTCAGATATGCCAGTGCAAACCCTTCTTTTCAAAACAGCAGCCTCAACACATGGATAAAAATTCATTTGTCAGGCTTTTCATTTCTTTGGTGTCCTTTTATGTCCAGATTTCAGGGAACTGTCCACCTTGATTTGCCTGAATCCATACAAGTGTTCCCACTTTGTAAATGTATAGAAAAATTGTTATAAACCCAGAAACCCTTGTAAAAACATATGTCCATTCTATTACATGTGAAAAACTCAATCTGACTTCACCACATGGCATGCATCAGGGAGAGCTGGTGAATTTTATGCCAATAGGGTAGTTATGCATCCAATTCAAGTTTTAGACCAAACTTAAAAGGAAATATACGAGGTGCTGAGCTCTATTTTTAGAACAGGTTCCACATACTGGTATGGGCCAATGAACCTGTCCAACATTATTAATTTTCTTGCTGAAGAGGAATCATTGCTAAATTTCCAGTGGTCACGGTTTCTAGAAGATTAACTTAAAATTATTTTTTCTGAAATAGGGAGATCCCTTGAGATGGATCAAAGTGGAGGAAACAAATTGACCGAGAATGCTAAGCCAGCCATATGTCACACTGCCTATGGCATTACATGAACTCTGCATGGAATAGTCTGTCTTCAGATATTTCTTTGAATGTAGCAATTCATTTATAAATAAATGATGATGTGAGAAGTTGATAAAATAAATCCACAAATGTAGTCAGTCCTAGAGATGGTTGTACACATAATAATCTCTGCAGAGGCTTTACTAGGAAGTTTCACATGCATTAAATTATGTATACATGCATTAAAAGTTGGAATAAAAAACGATGGTCTTTTATTGTTTTGAGTATGAAATGGGGGGAGAGAGGAAAAGAGTCCTATAAACAAAAATCAAGGTTTTAAAATTCACTTAGATATATCAATATGCCTGCAGGGAAAGTGTTCATGTACACACATAGACTCACCCTAGTTATACAGCTCACACACACAAAAAAGACTGTAATCTTTAGTGCAGCAATTTTATTGGAAAAAAAACTATGGATATGTGCATTTTCTTCATTAAAATACATTAAGGAGCAGTTGATGATCAGGAAAGAGATATACCTTTCTATACATATTTATTTCCAAAACTATACAGACATTGGAAAACTGTCCTTAAGTCTCTGTATTGGCTATCAGTAATATCATTAATTCTGTAATGATAATATATACATATATAGATTATTCCTCCTTCCCAGCTGCAAGCCTACTTGAGATGAGCTTGTGTACTCAGTATGTGACTGTAAAAAAGTCAGTCTTTATTTACATGTGCTTAAGTTTGCATAACTGAGCATTGCACAGATGTTTGAAAAGTAACCAGTTAAATGACATTGACAATTCACCCAACTGGGTCTCTTAAAGCACACATACTATGCAGATATTGTTTATTAACAAAGACAATTCCCCCTCTTTCATTTTTGTTTCAAAATAGTTGCTATGCTATGTGCTAGCTACTGATAGACTACATAACAACCAAGAGACTCGAGAGAAAGAGAGAGAAAGAAAGAGAAAGACAGAGAGAAAAGGGAGATTTAAAAACAAAACAAAACAAAAGGAGCACGAACATTATCGCACAAATGTATGGTCCATATAGTGGCACAAATGAAAATGTCCCAGCTTCTGCCTGGGAAACAAATGTATATGTGAAAAGCCAACAGTAACAACAATATTCATTTCTAGTTCATTCAGATGGATCGTGCATCTCAGCAAACATATTCTAGGTACAAATGATGAGCATTTGGAGTGAGGAAAAATCCCTTCACTATAAACAAATGCTTCAAAAGACCACAGCCAATCTTGCCATACAGAATAATTGCAGGTTCAGTTGACATGGAAAGTGAGGAATAAAACAGCAGCTAATACCTGGAGCTAAGCTATAGACTAAAGTATTATTTATATTGGCCTTACTGAATTGTACCATGGAATGGGTGTCATTTTGGTCAACTTTTTAAGGCTTGTATACCTTCTCATGGAAAGCACTGTTTATCCAAATCTCGCATGCATGGTGGCAATGGTCTTTCTGCTTGAAAAACAGGATGATTTTTACCAGTATTTTTCTGCTACAATGGCAAAATCAGGGATACAGAATGAAAGACAATACTGAATATGGTACCGTCACTCCATTTAGTTTCCCCCTGACCCCCCCAGTCTTCATGCACTAGACCCAAGCACTACAAGGTAGTGGAGTATTTACAACATTTGTACATGCGCTCTTCAGGAGGGCACCCAAGCACACAATTTTTATTCAGGTGCAAAGAAAAAAACTCTTCCCCCCTTAGATTACTTAGTGTGGTTTGAACTAAGAGATGACTCTTCCAAAAAGAAAAGCCCACAGTGGCCAAATATATCACATATTTATAATCAATGATAACAAACTATACAGTGTTTCTTTCACTTTCTTAATTATAAATGATGACTATTGGTAGCTAAAATTGTAATACTCAAACATTGAGCTTGTGAGGGCCTTATCCCGCTCATTCACTGGTGGATTTCTAATTGATACTTGGTTTGGGCCTGTATCAAATTTCTTAAAATATAGTATAAGAGTATTCAAGCCACAATGATTCCACAGTAGTCCAACAAATGTTATGGTTAATATTTACTGAATTATGGCACTAAGGAATTGAAACCACTGTTTAATAAAGCTGTCCTAAGTTCCATGTAACACTGGTGCTTAATGCAGCTTAGATGAGCTAGGGTTGACCTATTCCCACCTGCCCTCATTCATCCATGTCAGGGAAGGCTGTGTGTGTGTGCATATTGGTGCACTTGCAGCATATTCCCTGAAACTGAAGAGAAGGTGGGGGCTCCAACTTGCAGGAACATCCCTGTGTTTGTTGGTCCACATGTTCACTACAGCCACTAAGTCATGGCATTTGAGAAAATTAGTATAGGTAAAGGTAGGACACCCAGTAGACCAGGTTAAACAAACAAAAGGCAGTGGGGAAGAATATGCGGGCATAAGAGTCCATTTTGGCAATGCGAATATGTATCCTCCCATGCCGCCATGCTCCTGTTCGGCAATCCTCAAAGCAGCAGAAAAAACTTGCACAGTCCTTGCCATCGAGACATTCATACCCATATTCTTCATCCCGTTCTTGGAGGTGCGTGGCATTGTTCATTTGGATAGTAGCTGACCTTGGACGGATATCAATTGTAGGTGCCTAGGACAAATGAGTGGTGGAAAGCGGAAAAAAGGGAAAGAGTGAATGCTTGCATTTTTTTCTAGCTAGTCCTATTTAAACTACTGTTTGGTCTGCGGAAGTGTGCTGCCCTACACAATGGACAAATGTGGGGTTCTCCAAATTCTTAAGTATATTAATGAGGATGTTAACAAAGAATTTTCATTTTGAATTTAATAGGAATAATTCACAGTTGGCCCTCCACATTTGTGGGTTTGACTTCTGTGGTTTTTATGATTTGCTGTTTTGATTAAATTGTTTTCTCTAGGAATATTTAGGACTCCAGAATGACATCACAATGGAGGACATAGAGAGTCCCAGAGAGAACACCTCTCAAGGAATCTCTGTGTCCTCCAGTGCAGTTCTATGATCATACTCTGGTAGAAATTGACCATGCAGGAGAACCTAGAGATTCCTAGAAAAGCATTATCTGATGTTCTAAAAAAAACAAACATTTTTTTGTGGTTTTGCCCACTTTCATGGGGCTCTTAAATCCCAGAAAATGGAGGATCTACTACCCAGTGTTTGTGCTTCAAATTCACATTTCCATAAATGTAGGAATTTAGCAGGGTATAATTCCAAATATGAACAAAGCCTAAAATGCACTTGATTCATTTTTTCCTTGTACAAAGATCCTTGACCTAGCAAGGCGATCATAATTAGCACTATAAAAAAAATTAAAAGTAAAGAAATTGATGCTTTATGTTTATATAGGTACAAATCTAAAACTGGTTAAGGGAAAGGGGATACTAGTGGATACATTACTTGAATGTAAGTTAGATGGTTATCTCTGATACTATGCATTTCTGATAACATGCAACTTTGAATAAGCTGTTCACCAACTAAAAGCTTCATAATGCCAACACAGTGAATAGCATTTGTCTATGTATAATCATTTGAATATTGTTTAACCAAAAGGCTTTTCTGATCCTTTGGTGGACATGCTGCATAAAGCAGCAGTTAAGCACATGAGCAATAAAAAATGAAAGCTGGAGATAGAAACATGATTAAAATTAGTTTTAAAAATCATTTAATTCACCATGGATTTATATATTTTTAAAACCCAGAACAAGATATCTTCATTTCCAAATGATGAATATTGGAATTTGTTATACAGCTACCTGTATTGGTCACTTTGAATAGTGTGTCTGAAGAATTAGTGATAGCATTAAATGTAAACACCCTTTCAAAACTCCAATAGTTTTCATAAGAACAATACTGAGAATATATCCAAATGGTACTTCATTGTTTTATACAGATCTTTGATAGATATAAAGTTTGTGTGTCTTCAAATGAGATAATTAAGACTCAGAACCGAGTTCTAAAAGGGTTTATTGTGGATTTTCAGTGTAGCTGGTAGCAATGGATTGGATCCCATGGATAAACTAAAAGAGAGCAACACAGATGTTTGGGGTATACTACTTGGCTCTTCATTCATGCGATCCAAACATGTTAAAATCCTTTGAACTTATTCTAAGTTCAAAACATTAGTGAACTGGTGTTTAGGCTGCTGAATCTACATCATGGTAATTTCTAAATGTGATCCATTCTACTTCACTCCAAGGCTGTTCCAAGTAGAATGCAGAAATGTCTAAAAATCTATATTGAAGCTCTATTTGTTCAATTCAGCAGTCACATGCAGTGGATTTCTATACCAAAAATATTATACCTTGAATGAAAACATCCGAAGAAGCTTTGATTTTGTAGACAGAGAAAAGAGAATCAGAATTTTTAAATTAAAGAAAGGAAGAAGGGGAGGAAGGAGACAAAAGCAGCATGAATTAAAGATACTTTTCTAAACTATATCAAATTTTGGGGGAGAAAAAGAAATAGAAAATGATTTAAGATAGAATTTTCAACATGAACCTTAATTGAAAAAAATGGCTACTATAAAAGAAGGATCTAAGATATAAATTGTGAAATTCCAATTTAAAACGCGTTGATAACAAAGGATCCTGTGATTTGTATAATTTTCAGATTGGGCCAGCCATTCAAATATTCTGTTTGATGACTCTTCCTCTACTGGGGAGAAAGACCCAGTAGTCTGGAAGAGACACAATTTCGAGGCTTCTAAATTATAATCCACTGCCCATATTTTCATCCATGCTTTTCCACCAATGATGTACAAAATAAATAAATAAAAGGAACTCTGTTTATAGAGAGCACTTACATACCACCTTTCATCAATGATTTCAAGGCAGTTTATCAAAGGTAAAACAAGTAGAACTGAAATAAATACCTTTAAAACAAACAGAAGATTTTTTAAAAGAAAAAACCTACATGCTTAAAGCCGCAGTAATATAAATCATTGAAAGGGCACCTTGAGGGTCAAGAGGCATAGAAGGTCTCCCTCCCAATGCACAGTGAGTTTAGAGGAGGAGGCCTACCTTCTCAGCTCCACTGTTGGTTCTCTGACACTTGTAATTGCAAAATGGGTACATGGGAGCTGAATATTTTGAATACATTGTATGCAAGAACTACCTATTTTCCCAATATATCCCTAAAATGGAAGAAAAACTATGCCAGCTTTGAGGCTGGTATATTTATTTATCCTCCCAAATAGACCAAAGAGATATAATTGGGAGTATGGGGTCACTAAGAAAAAATAAGACACATAAACCCTAACCAGCTAGTGTGAGTCTGATTTCACAACCTTTGCCTAAGGGCCCTGTTACACTATACTAAAACCAAAGAGAGAGTTAATGCAACCCGCTTCCTCCTGGGTTTCAGTTCCCACGCCTCAGTCAAACCCTGGGTTTTCTTGGGAGGGGTCAAACAAATATTTACCTGGGATGCCATCCAGCCCCTCATTTTGACCGCAAAACTTACCAGAGAGGCCTGCTGGCAGAACAGACCTTTCTCTACAGGTCTTCAGGCATGAGAAAATGATGCATCAGGAATGTGGAGGAGGGAAATCTCCCTCCCCACCTCCTGACATGCCATTTTTGGAGCCTGAAGAAGCAGGAATAGCTGTGGGAACTGAAGTCCCAGGAGTCACTCCCCACATGCCCAGCACCTCAACAAACTCGGACTTTTCAGTAAGGCCCAGATCTATTGAGGTGTTTAATTATAATCCTAAGCAAACTGGGAAAACCCAGTTTATTTTTGATTAATCTGGGTTTACTGGAGGCGTTGTTTGGACATCTCCTGTAAACCTGTTACTTATCACAGGTTTTGGGCCTGGGTAGAAGGGTCCTAATATGCTGTTTTTCTCACCCTATCTATCTCCCTGAAGAATTGCCCTGTCATTCTGAGTGTAAGGCCTGTTAAAAGGTTGCCCTGTAAAAGATTTTAAAGACAATGCCCATATAAATAAACAATAAAAATACAGCAGTGTTGAAGCCAAGAAATGTCTTTGTACCAGTTTTGATATTAGCATTTGTTGATTATCTTCTGCAACTATTCTAAATATGAGGATTCTCAAGTATGAAAGCATGCAGGCAAAACTAACTAAAGATGCATTTACACTGTAGAAGTAATGCATTTTGACACCACTTTATTTGTCAGGACATAATTCTATGGAATCATGGGATTTGTAGTTTGATGAGGCATCAGCACTCTTTAGCAATGAAGGCTAAAGACCTTGTAACTACAGTGCTGATGATTCCATAATTTTAAGCCATGACAGTTAAAGTGGTGTCAAACTTCATTAATTCTATGGTACAGATGCACCCTAAGAGATGTGAATACTATCATACTAATAGAGGGGTTATTGCTGTATTGTCATAAAAGATCGTATAATGTGAAGCTGATAAATCTGAGGCTGTCTAGAACTTATCAAGCTTCCCTTCCATACATTCTAGACAGTCTGCACAATGATATAGTATGGTGAATGCAATGTCCAGTATCTCGGGGGCCACAGGTATTCCTACACTCTGCCCCAAACTAAAATGGTAAATGGCAAGGGGAAAAACCAAAATGGAAAGTTCCGTCAGGGAAAAGGAAGGGGGAGGGGATAAAGAGACAAAAGAGAATCAAGAGAAGAGACATTTCATCTCATGGCATTTAAACTAACAACCTCCATGTTATATTTCTAGGCTTCAAAGTCTACCTCATCTTGGAGAGGTATCAGAAATTGAGGTAACCGAATTGATGTAATCCCAATCCTTTCAGCTTTCAATATAAATGTGGGATTCAGAAAATTTCAGGAAAATAATGGGTCATGTTGCATGATAACCACAAGAGACAAAAAATCTACTAAGGTCATTGGGTAGAAGAAGCTGCTGCTAACACAATCTAGTTGATGGCTCTTGATTAGTCCCAGCTCTGCATGAACATTACATAAATTGGTGTTGGCAGAAAAATATTATTCAGTTATGGTCATGATGTGCCCAATTATTTCCAACCAACAAGAACAATCTTGTATACCAGTAAAGCATATTAAACATACCTAACCCACACACTCCTTCCTATGTCTTGTGTACTTTGTAGGGTTTGATGCTTTAAGCATGTCCTGTTTGGCGCTAATGGAAGCACAACAATATGGCTACAAAAACATTCATGTCTAGGAAACAAAATTAAAACAATGTCATAGTCTGTGATGTAACAAAATACATACAGGGTTTTTCTTCTTTTTGTCTTTATCCTTGCTTGGCTTCCTGTTACTGACAAAATAATGAAGAGTCCCGTACTCCACCAGTGCAGAAAACACAAAAATGAAGCACACTGATACAAACAGATCCATTGCTGTCACGTAGGAAACCTTGGGGAGAGATTTGCGAGCAATTGTACTAAGAGTGGTCATTGTCAGGACAGTTGTGATACCTAAGGAGAGACAATTTTTTTAAAAAAAAATGAAGTTGTTTTAAAGTTGAATTACTTACAGTATAACATGACTAAAAGTTGACATAGTCTCATGTGAAAGCACAAGATGCAGCAAATAAGTTCATCTAGGGTATCACACATTTATTAAATAAATTAAATGGCCTATGACACAATAACCAATTAGTTGGCAACCTTTCTTCTTTCCCATTGTAGGAATCCTTCCAACCAAGGTAAAACATGGAAATCATGCAATTTCCTGCCTGCCATCCAAAAGTGAACTCAGAGCATGGAAATTACTTGATAAAAACTACTGGTCATGAGAGACTTCCTCTTTGCATTCAAACATTAACAGCCACTATTTAAAAAAGCCACTTGCACAGAACATTAAGGATTAATCTGCTGAATGTCCTGAACCTTACTGGGGGGGGGGGGGTCTGTGTATATCATCTTTATTTTTAAAAAAGTGGAGAACACCCAGCCACCAAAAATAACCTTCCTTTTCTTGCTTAAATAAGCAGTCTGTAGGGCACACACTATTTCTCCAGCTCCTCCTGCTCTACCAGACGATTGCTAGCATTCTGGTGTGCCCTCAGGAATTATTAATAGGGTATAATAAAGGACTTTCTTCCACCAGATTCCCTCTTGAGATCTTCAGTCTCAGTGTGTTAATCATGAGAGTTGAACTAGCATGGCTGAACAGATTTGGACCAGTTTTCGAACAGGTAGCATTGCTATTTTTCTGTATGCTGTCTGAACATGACAAAGAAATTCTGAGGGGAAGGGTCATGTTGTGAAGTCAGCCCATGTGGATAAGTCAACAGAAGTGTGCTTAGAGAAGCCAACATGTTTTTGGATTCCTATGAAATTTCCCTGCCATATCTTAATTTTTAAGCTGTTTATTTGTTTATTTATTTCTTTTTTTGGTCTGAAGTGCATATGGCTTGAGTCATGTTGATCAAATGCATGGATGTTTTAATTCTTCAGCTCTGATTCCTTCCTATTCGAGATTTTATTACATGGTACCTACTTCCCATATTTCCTAGCTATATATCTGCCAGAATTTCCCCTAGCTATACTCATCCTCTTCTTTTTCTGTCTCTCCTCTCTAATTTACCTACTTTGTATAGGTTTGTATAGCTCATTTTTAACTTCAATTTATAGTTGTGTGGCCACCAGTTTTTTAAAAAAAATTATGAGTTGTTTTCTGTTATTTATTGTAAGTTTTATTTTATGTTACTTGATGTTGCTCATCAATTTGGGCAAACTTTTGTTATATCTTATATAGTCTGTATTGCACTTTTGTTGTTATGTAAGGCACCCTGAGTCCCTTCTGGGAGATGTTGATGGGATATAAATAAAGTTGTTGTTGTTATTATTATTAGTAGCATTTTTTCCCACACACAGGGGTCACTATACTGACCATTTAATGCTGTTTCAAATTAATATTGAAAAATGAAGTTTCGATGTACACATGATTACAATACATATGGAATCCTAGAAGCAATTTGAGGCCACGGTGGTGGTTTTACACTAACCAAAGAGAACTGATGCGCATTAAGGGGTTTCTTTTGTGCACTTTTATTGGTGTTTGTTGTCTGGCTGCTGCAATTTGAAGCTCCATTTTAAGATTAATTTCAAGATGAATTAAGCACGTGCACTACTGATGAGATGTTTAGCCCCAAGTGGCTGAAAAATAAATGGTTAAAAACTGCCAATACCTCATACTTCTATTATTGTGCAAGACACACAGTATACTTCTTCCCATACTTAACAGAAAAACTGTTTTATGAAAGTCACTGTACAAATGCAAAATCAGCAAACAAATCTAAGCCTGATTAATTCTGAGGGTGGGGAGATCTGTCAAACTGCTGGAGATCATATTGCAGTATTAAACTATTGTAAATAAGTAATTTTTATGCTGCTCTAGCACAGGCCAGTTCAAATTATTCTCTTTCATGTTACCATATTATAGGTCAGTCCATGTGGATAAGTCAACAGAAACCATTACCTTCTATTTGTAATGACAGAATATTATTTATCAAACCCATCTTTAACAAGGGCTGTAATTATGGTTCTTTAATGCTGGCTCCTTCCATGTTGGGAGGAATCTCGATTAGCCCAAGATTCCTACTTGCATTAACAGAGTCTACAAGCCTATGCTGGCACGTGCCAAGCATGAGGCCAGTTCACACATTGAACCAGAGCTAGCAAGAACTGCCCAGATTTTATACATTTCTCTCTTGGATATGCCTCAATGTGTAAAAGTGTTCATTTGAATCCCAGCTATTCAATTTCAGATTAACCATCTACTTCCTAATAAGATTTCTTTTTTATGATTGTGGAAATGATAACAACCAACATTTCAATTCAATTGGCCAAGGTTGGCAAATAGTTTTGTCTATAAACAGTGATATATGTGCAATTTCTGTGAGAAATGCAAGCACGGATTTCAGTTCCTCTGGTCAAGGTGAGTAATACATCATAACAATGCCCTTGGGTCTTTGCAAGTGCTGCGTCTTTTTCCAAACCTCTCCAAGCATTTACAAATATTGATTAACTGAGCTTCCAAATAGCTCTCTTTTACTTAAGATCTATGTATGACCACTGACCGTGTAAACATCTCACTCAAGTCTGCCCTGACATACAAGAAGTGTCACAATATTGTTAATGGCAATGTTTATCACACACAAGACGACATTCACATGAAGTACTGCCTGAACTAAAAGAGTTGAATTTTCTATTTTATCTGTGGACAAAACTGTAGTACACATAACAGCTCAAGTGCCTAACACAAGTTTTGTTTTCACATCACTGGGCCACTGGATTCACAAAGAAAGTGAATAACACAATTTCACAACTGGGACTCCCAGAAGTTTTGATCCTAATGCAATAGCATGATAAAAAGTAACCTTTTTGGATGTAAAAAAATATATCAGTAATATAAGTATGTCATTTTTTCCCATGTCAGGAGCGATTTGAGAAACTGCAAGTCGTTTCTGGTGGGAGACAACTGGCCGTCTGCAAGGACGTTGCCCAGGGGACGCCCAGATGTTTTGATGTTATTTTACCATCCTTGTGGGAGGCTTCTCTCATGTCCCCGCATGGGGAGCTGAAGCTGATAGAGGGAGCTCATCCATGCTCTCCCCAGATTCGAACCTCCAACCTGTCGGTCTTCAATCCTGATGGCACAAGGGTTTAACCCATTGCGCCACTGGAGGCTCCTGATAGTATGTCAAATAAGTACCATATATACTTGTGTATAAGTTGACATCATGCTTTGACTCATGGATAATTTCAGAATAAAACTTGGGGGGGGAGTGGAATGAAAAACAAATCTTGGTTAAAGACAACGAGAGCATATGTTTATTTGAGGGGTTACTGTCTCTGTGTGCATAAACTTAAAATGTCTACGTCAATACAAACACAGAAAGGAATACAAATGAGGCTAAAGAATGAATACCTCTGTTAAGGACTCAGTGTGATGGCAGCAACAAGAGGCACAGAAAAGAACTGGACTTTGACAAGATCCCCCATGACCTTCTGGCAAACAAACTAGTCAAATGTGGGCTAGGCAAAACTACAGTTAAGTGGATCTGTAATTGGTCGAGCGGATGAACCCAGAGGGTGCTCACTAATGCTCTCTCTTCATCCTGGAAAGACGTGATGAGCAGAGTGCCACAGGGTTCCGTCCTGGTCCTGGTCCTGTTCAACGTCTTTATTAATGACTTAGATGAAGGGTTAGAAGGCATGGTCATCAAGTTTACAGATGACATCAAATTGGAAGTTCAACAGTGACAAATGCAAGATACTTCACTTAGGCAGAAAAATTTAAAATGCAAAGATACAGAATGGGGGACGCATGGCTCGAGAGCAGTAAGTGTGAAAAAGATCTTGGAGTCCTTGAGGAGAACAAGTTAAACATGAGCCAACAATGTGTTGCAATGGCAAATAGAAAACCAGGGGTTTTTGGCCTGAATCAATAGGAGTATTGAGTCTAGATCCAGGGAAGTCATGCTACCCTTGGTATTCTCCCTTGGTTAGACCACATCTGGAATACTGTGTCCAATTCTGGGCACTGCAATTGAAGGGAGATGTTGACAAGCTGGAATGTGTCCAGAGGAGGGCGACTAAAATGATCAAGGGTCTGGAGAACAAGCCCTATGAGGAACAGCTTAAAGAGCTCAGCAAGTTTAGCCTGAAGAAGAGAAGACTGAGAGGAGACATGATAGCCATGTGTAAGTATGTGAGAAGAAGTCATAGGGAGGAGGGAGCAAGCTTGTTTTCTACTGCCCTGGAGATTAGGACTCAGAAGAATGGCTTCAAACTACAAGAAAGGAGATTCCACCTGAACATTAGGAAGAACTTTCTGACTGTGAGAGCAGTTCAGCAGTAGAACTCTCTGCCCCAGAGTGTGGTGGAGGCTCCTTCTTTGGAGGCTTTTATAGAGGCTGGATGGCCATCTGTCAGGGGTGCTTTGAATGCAATTTTCCTGCTTCTTGGCAAAGGGTTGGACTGGATGGCCCGTGAGGTCTCTTCCAACTCTATGATTCTATGAAAGAAGTAGTTCACCCCACCATTACCGCATACCCAAACTGGAGAAAGAAAGGCAACCCTTCCCTTCTTTTTCATATTCTTTTTCAGCTTGAATTACATTCAGCATTGTCATTTTGGGCAGAGAAAAGTGATAGTGGCTATTTTAACAGATGCCTCCTGTAGTCTCTCTGCAAATCATATGAAGTCAGACAACATTTATACAGGAAGCCACTTTAGAAATGGCCACAGATATTTTGGATGCTTCAAAATATCCAAAACAGCAGGGAGCACAAATAATCTCGAGCACTGCACCATGAATAATTTAAATCATGTTTTGGGGGTTTTTTGTCAGAAATTTCCAATTTATATACAAGTATATATGACAGGTACAAATTAGGTAGTTGGATGTCACAGTTCTGTAGCTGGAGCCAAAATATGATTCAAAAGAATATAATTACTTAGAATGTTTTTCCCTTGAAAAATCGATAGGTACACCTTAAAGGAGAAATGTTTCTAAACAAATCTCTGGATTTTTGATATTTTATGTCTATGTCTCTAAGCAAAGGCCTCAACTCTGTGCAAATGTAAGAGCATTTTAGGAACATTACCAAATGAGAGAAAAGTACTGACTTACCCAAAGATGTTCGGGCTGGAACAGCATCCTTATTAATCCAGAATGAAACCCAGGACAATACTACGATGAGTGTGCAGGGGATGTAAGTCTGAATAGTGAAGTAACCCATCCTTCGGCTTAGGTCAAAGTAGACTGCCATGACAACATAATCTCCTGCAAAATATATTTTAGATAAGACAATATTGTGCGTTTCAGTAACTGGACTATTGGTTGTTGAAACTCTAGAGCTTTCAAGCTCTGTGGGTTTGAGAGAATTTAATATTTTTGTCTAGCACCGGAAGCTTGTCTTTTTACATTCCATCTGCACCACTAGACCTTTACTCCTTCCAGCTGGACTAGTCAGCTAATTGGCAATTACATAAGAACACCCACTTGATTGGTATGAATATATGTAAGATGACTGGTCCATTAACTGTAATGGGCCAGGATAAGTGGGATTCAATTAACCTTGTGTCTACCACTAGCTAGAAATGAACAACAGCATGGATGATCCCTTCTCTAACCAGCTCTTATTACACTTTGCCATAGATATCCAATCCTTCAATGTCAGATTAATTATCTAACTGGTCTAATTCAGTATAACAGTATTATTTTGTGTACTCTCCTTCCAGAAGATTCTGCAAGACTGCAGTTATCACATCCTCCTCATAGAAATTCTATGCGTATCGTTAATCATGGGTGAAAGATATTGATAGCACAAAGTCATTGACTGGGGGGAGGGGGATTTTCTGGAAATCAATGTTCATGTAGTGAGGGTGACCCAACAAATTAATGCTCCACATGCAGCCAACGTCTCCATGATGTAAAGTTTAGTAATCACATTTTTTTTGCATCAATTAGATTAAAAAGACTAAATCCTCTCAAATGATAGTACTTGTGTTACCAAGGCATATTAGATCAGGACTCCTAGAGTATAGAGTTTGAATCTCTACTCAGCCATGACAGATGATCATGAGCAAGACTATGCAACCTGGAAATAAAACTCTATAAAATATGGTAGAATTGCCGTAAGTCAAATTGATTTGAAGGAACATAATACCACCAAACAGCAACAACTACAAACATGAAGCCCATTCAGAATTCAAAAATGTTTGTAAGTTATCAGGTTAAGTAAGCAAGCACACAATTAAAGTCTTGCTTGCTTCTTTTCATTTGAGTGCCTCTCACTTTTGCTTCTCTTTATTGTGCCTCTTTTTTGCTGCAACTTATTTAGTCTCCTTCTCTTCTCTATGAAACCAGCTCCCTCAGCCATCCAAGTCAAGCACATGTGAGTGTGAATTATCCCTTATTCACATATCCTCTCAAGCCCCTTCCATACAGCTGAATAAAACCCCACATTTTCATTTGAACTGGACTATATGGCAGTGTGAACTCAAATAACCCAGTTCAAAGCAGATATTGTTGGATTTTCTGCCTTGCTATTCTGGGTTATATGACTGTGTGGAAGGGCCCTCAGATTCTGTAAGGCTGTCCGCATGGATCTACTTTGTATTGTTGGGAACTGGGGGACGGGGGGGCACTGACTTCCTCTCTGCTACAACTAAGTTTTTGTTTCACTAGGCTATGCATGCAAGACTAAGAACAAGACAGGGGATGAAAGATTATGTAACTAGAAATTTAAAATAATACATAGCATGTTCATACTAGTATGAACCTAGTTTTGGGTTTCTTAACAACTTCATCACATATTTTGAGGATTTTTTTAGATGGCCGCTGAAATGTTTTGTAGGCACCAGAATGCCTGATTAGTATTAAATCCTAAATGTTTTAGTCCCTGGTGAGTTAATTGTATTCACCATATTCAACAAGATTCAATTATTGGCAAGTTATCCCCATCATTTATGCAGCATTATTCATAGTAGGGTGCTAGAAGCAGTGAATCTTTATTTCTGAAATCCATGCTGCTGCATTCAGGGTATTGTGGGGAGGGCAAAATAGCCTCACGTGGAAGTTTATGCTACACAATCCTGATGGTGCACAGTCCTTTTGCTGAATAACAATTTTGCATGATACCATGCACACTCAAATGTGCAGCTGTTTGCCCAGTGGCACCCCATGTGAAACTCCACTTCTGCAGCCTTGAACTGAATATAGACATTCTGCAGTAGAGAAGAACCTGTGTGAGCATGGTTTGTTCGAGACCCTACCAGGAGATGACAAAGAAGTCCAACTGTTTCCATTGAGAATTGATGTATGCACAAGATATCATTAGGATTTCAGTCACCATCTAAAACATAAAGCCTTAAAAGGTTCTTCCAGCGATTCCCTGCAATTCTCTTTGCATTCAAAAAGGAAAAAATGAACAAGTTAGTTACAGAAGCTCCCATCATCGGGGGCCACAAAATATTGATGGCTATTGCTAAGCAAAACAAAAATAATGTGAGCAGAAGCAAAATGCAAGCTTTAAGTGAGAAGTGCTACAAAGCAAAGCCTGCCTCCTTCTAACATAGAGAGAAAAGAAGACAGGAAGGTACAGCTATTTAAATTTTCATGGGACCAGTGCCACTTTCTGAACTCCGCCTTCACCAATAAGAAAGCAGTGGACTAAAAGGTTTTGTTTATTCTAGAAAAAAATGAGTTTACAACTATCATCAAGGTAGCACTGACTTTGTAAATAAGAGAATCCAAGGGAAAAAACTAATGTTAAATTTTTTTTCAAGTGTTGAAAAAACCCTGATGAGAAGAATCCCAGACTGACAAGAATTTACACAGTTTGGGACTTATTCTCTGCTAAATTTATATATGGTCGTCTTGTTCAGGAAAACTGCACTTCATATATAGGAAATATCATTTCCTGTGTAGAAAAAAATATATACACAAAAACATTACTTCTTGTATAGAAAATGCTTTAATTACTGATTAGATATGTACAAAATCCTTGCACAGAAAACACATTTTCTGTGTAGAAAATGTTGTTTTCTATGCTAAACATGTCTGAAATCTGAGTAGACTAAGGCCTGAATTATGAATAGCCTTCAGGAATTGTGTGGTTTTGAAGGCTTTTTGGCAGGAAGAAGATGATTGCTAAAATTATTTGTTTCTTCAAGAAGATACTTAGTGAATAATCACAGTCCTGTAAGAGACGTTATAGATTCCCCCATCACCAACAGGCTTGCCCAGGTCCTGAAAATGTAATCTGTCTGAACTTTGATCTTCCCCTTCAGTTCAGTTAGGTGATCCCTTGTAGTCCAAGGATGATGGTCCTCCAAGTGTAGTGTCTTAGTGGTGGATACGTAGGGTAGGTGGCTACACTTGGGAAAAGTAGGTGGGATACATAGACATATTCTTGTTCTGCAGGTTCTGCCGCAATGAGGACATTGGTTTCCAGGTGGAAGGCGGTCCTGGTCTGGGTTTGCTTGACATGCCTTGGCACATTTCTCTCTTTTGCTCTCTATTTGTGACTCTTCAAATTCTGCAATACTGCAGGTCACAGCTGACCTCCAGTTAGAGCGCTCAAGGGCCAAGGGTTCTCAGTTCTCATTGTCTATGCCACAGTTTTTAAGAATGGCTTTAAGACCATCCTTAAATCTCTTTTCCTATCCACCAAATTTACATTTTCCATTCTTGAGTTGGGAGTATAGTAACTGCTTTGGGAAACAGTGATTGGCCATTCAAACAATGTGGTTAGTCCAGCAAAGCTGATGGCATAGGAGAATTGCTTCACTGCTGGTGGTCTTTGCTTCTTCCAGCATGCTGACATTTGTCTGTCTGTCTGATTTGCAGGATCTTTCGGAGGCATTGCTGATGGAATCATTCTAGGAGTTGAGTGTGACATCTGTAGACAGTCCACATTCCACAGGCATATAGCAGGGTTGAGAGGACAATAGCTTTATAAACAAGCACCTTGGTATCTCTATGGATGTCCAAATCCTCAAATACCCTCTGCTTCATTCAGATAAATGCTGCACTCGCAGAGCTCAGGTGGTGTTGTATTTCAGTGTCAATGTTGACTTTGATCTGAACTTTGATCTCCCTCTTAACCTCCTGTTTACACTTTACTGAGAATTTAAAAAATGATATTGAGTTTAATCATTTTGGTTTAAAAAGTGAAATGAGGCTCAATATATTCTATGCATGACATATTTGTTTTTTACCTAATCCATGGTATCTCTAGAGCTCTCCTCCATCATCACATTTCAAATGATTTGATTCTTTTTCTATCAACTTCTGGTCAGCTTTCATAATCAACCAAACATACAAATCAGAAATATTATAATATGGTTGATTCTGGCATTGGTATTTAATGATACACATTTGTACCTGAGGACTTTGTCTAGTTTCTTCATAACTGCCTTTTCAGTCTTAGCCACCTTCTGATTTCACTTCCCTATACTTTCCATTTTGATGGATGACTGAGTTGGGTTTGGGAAAATGTTAATTATTCCACCCACTTTAAAGTTATGTAAATCATCCGTGGTCATTTCTATTCTCTTTCTTTAAAAAATATCTTTATTGAAAAGTTTTCAGTTTACATAAAAAGGGGCTGACCGGGGAGGAAAGTCTAGGGAAGGTTAAAAAGTGGTATGGGAAGGGGAGGGAGTGTGGGGTAATGGATGAGGGAAAGGTGGGGGGATTTCTGTTCTCTTAATGCTCAGCTGTATGTATGATTGCACTTTCTACCTTATCTTACATAAGTAGGTTTTCCAAGTATTTGCTAATTCTTAGCATCTTTAAAAGTTTCTTTTGTCTAATGTACAGAAATGTGCATTAAAAATCTTAACTCAGAATCAAATTCAGTGGACTCTCCTCAACTGGAGTTTGGATGACACAACAGAATGCTTTCCATGGGTTATGCCCCCCCCCCCTCGTCGCCACTTGTTTATATTAATAATAAATGGTGCCAGAATGCCAGAGGGTGAGAAAGGAAATGAAGGAAATAATCATGTAAGACCCAAATTGGCTCAAAGTTTCCTGTGTGGATTATCAGTTGTTTCATAATGTCTGATAAAATGTTTAACAGCTGGAGTAAGCATAGACCACTGTTTCGATGAAAGCCAGTCAACACACTTTTCTTGGCACAATTAATAGTAACCACATGACACAGAGGAACCCCAATATATACCAGCTGTCTTAACAAACATTTACTATTTACAAGGAGAGAAAACACAGATGAATTAACAGGTGGGTATTCTGTTTAAATCTGGTTTCAGTTTAATTAACAGTAGTAAGGCAAAATATTCTTTAGCCTGATTCCTTAGGGACAGTGAGTTAAAATCCTTTGCAGCTCTGTATCCTTTAGGATCTATTAAGAATCATAGGAAATATCTCTGAAAATATTACATACTAATCATTTGAATGGGCAGTGATATATATAACTCTTGATCACTAAAAGGCATTTGAAACTACATAGGTGCTAAATGCTACACAATGTGTCTGTCCGTTACATAAGAAGCAAAGCTGCCCACAATTAATACAGGCACTGCTTGGCGTTGTGAGTTACATCTGTGTCCTCTCTCTCCCTTTCAGGCTCCTACTTCTCAGCCACAATTAGATTTCCTTACATAATGAAATGAAACAATGTTATGTCTCTGTCAACATTTATACCAGAGTTCATTTATGTAAGATTCTCTGTGGGATTCTGCTACTCACATGCTTGGTGTTTCCATTCTGTTCTGAAGTCACTGTATTCTGTGACTAATTCAATGTGTGCATTGATGCATTGTTTCTTTGACTAAGACACAATGTGCTTAACTATGCTGAGTTCAGAGGAAGAAAAGTGGCTGGATAGGAGTATCCAGCAATATGTGGTCATAGCATCATATATCAGTCATGTCAAAACCAGTGGGGGAAACTTTGCATACAGCATCTCGTGCCTTATGGTGAGTGTCTTTTCATAAATCTCTCTCCTGAAATGACACTTCCATTTCAAAACGTAAGATGCTTTCTATTACCTGAGTATATGGATGCATCTAAAGATTTGAAAAGTTCTATTGTTCTAGGTCTATCATATTTGAATTCAGAAACAATTTATTGTTGTGTTATGTATTTGAAGAATAATTTTGCTTTCCTTTTTACATTACATCCATCCCTTCCAGAATAAATTTCAACCCACTCTTGAAAAATAATCTGGCTTTTAGATACTTCCAGCTACATTGCAACCTTTATGTATTAAGAAATGCAGTAGGATCAATGTAGCCCACTAGTTTCTTATAAACTCATGGGCTCAATGAATTTTTAGAGGATTCGAGAATTTTCAAAAGTTCACCAAGCATTTTAAGATCGTGAAGTTTAGACTTCCCTGTATACAATACAAAACAACCCAAGAAGTGAATTCATAGAAGCAAACCAATTGCCTTAAATATCTGTGTATAAATCATGGCACAGCTATGGAGCTCTGGACTACAGGTACTGGGAAATATGCATACCCCCAATTCCTAAGAATTCAAGTCGGTTCTATGTGTTCTTTTTATCTCTGTGTGCTCAATTGTCATGTAAGCACACACGTGTGTGTCAGAGCCTGTGTCTTGTTTATTTTTTCATCCATTTAATTCAGAAAGACTTACAAAACAGTACTGACTACATTGTAGATTTTTACTTCTTTGACAAAAGTATTTCAAAATATAATTCAGGCAAGTGCAACATAATTAAAAATAAATGAGACTTTTTTCATATAACAAAAAGAGTGCAGTGGCTGCCTGGGGATTAACAAAGAGATGTCAGGGCAATTTTTGGAGCTGAGGATTAGCATCGATGTGAAGAAAAAGTTCTGATGTCATAGATGGAGCTCTCTCTGAATGTAACATTATGCATCAATGTGTAAATAATCTACAAATGAAAATGCATCAACTCTCTCTGCTTTAATTTCCTCTCCAATAAGCTTCCACCAAAGATGAGAGCTTTTTTAATTCTTCTAAGCTGTTCAGGCTGGTTGAAAGATTTAGTTTCCAATTAACCTGCTGAGTTCACTCTTACACCAATAGCATTCAGAGAAATTGTGTTACGGTTGTGAAATGGGTGAGATAGAGTAACATTACCCATTTACAGAATATGTAATGCAACTTCACCACCCCACTTCATCCCTCACAAAACTTTCCAAAGCAAAGGCTAAAATTCTACTAGCTCTGTCATTTAAAAGTTTGGGTCTTGAAAACTCTCTTTTTTAAGTCATTTTGAATTCTAATCCTATCTCCTGGAGGATAGGTTTACTTTCTCTGTGGTGAAAATGTTGATGCCCTTGTTATTGCTGATAGTGCAAAAACATTCACACAGCTTCCTCCACCATTCTGTACCTTATTTGGTTCAATTCTACATTTGGAGGTCAAATCAACACTCATAGATCTGAATATGCAAATTCACTCAGATTATCTGGATAATTAAATATTCCCCTTGTGACCTTACTGATGAAGATGTGATGAAATTCTTTGGCTCTCACTGGTGGGAATTTGATTAGATTTTCATATCAATGAAAAGCCTTTCTGCTTTTCATATCAGTTTGCTCACTGGTGTCCAGACTGTCCTGATGTGAAGAGTATGAAAGACCTTCTTTACTGATTGCCCTTTTGAACTGTCTGGTAAAATGCTGTGTCAATTCATATTCACTAAAGGCCTTTGAAGAAGATAATGCCATTGAGCATACATGAGAGAGAAAGGCACATCTGCCCACCTCACAAACTAATGTCGGTTTATGACAGAAATGATCCCTTGAATTAATGCCACCAGAGAGCGAAGAGCGTCATGTATAAGGATGATGCCAGAAACACAAATTACACAAGCAGGTTAACAGTCAGAATTTTGCTTTGTCAACTCTTTCAAGTCTCCCTAGATTGCCTGAGGTAGGATAAAAGCCAGCTGAACATTCCTCTAAAAGCCTTCCATTCCCAGAGAGCAGGGAAATGCAAGGTTACTGCACATTTAATCTTTGATGTTTGTATTTCCAGCTATTTTCAAAGGCAAGGGACAGGATTACATAATAAAACTGGCAATTTTCCTTCTCATTCAGGGAGTTGTTCTGTGGAGAAACTGAAGATCTCACAGGCTCATTCTGCCTGAACCCACATCAGTAGAAATACTTATACAAGGAAGTGCCATTAGAAAATGCACTGGCATCACACTGATATGAAGCAAAAGGCCAGAGGGATTCTGGATTGCAGACAAGATGAAAAGATGTTTTATAGCTCCTATCATCCCCCCACCCCATCTCAATTCCATGTATTTTTGCCTTCCATCTTTTAAATATTTCAAAAGACTGCATCACCACATTTTTACTGGAACATTTCTTTTTACATCCCCCAGGAAAGAAATCTAAGCAAGTAGGCAATGGATAAAATTCATCTTGATACAAGGTTCTAGAGGGCAAAACAAAAGCAGGGCAGATCAAAAGCAACTTTCTTGGAAGCTACCTGTGATCAGTCAAGCTACTAGCAAGCATTATAGGGCACCATAATTTTAAGAGGGGCTGAATTTCAGGTCAACTATGTGCATAAAAGATTCAGAAAGGGAGGAGGAATATTGTGTAGAGTGACTTTTGAAAAGAATGTCAATGTGAACATTTCCTTAAGAAATCTGTATTGGAGCCAACACTCAGTTCCCCATGTAAGTTCAATTTTAATGTTAACAGTTTCTAACAGGTGAGTAGACACACATTCACTTCCTAAATTGAGAAAATCCCACCCAGACTGCTTACAGCTCCATGAAAGTACTTATAGACATATAATGCTGGTGGGTGATAGACAGAAAGTGGAGGGCCAACCTGCTGCCAATGATTAGATGGCAAGAAAACTTTCATTTCATGTACAGAATCAAAATGTAGTGGTAACATAAAATTACTTTTAGACTGGCAAGAGGATTGTGTCCTCCACTGCACCTGAGGGTAACAGGACAGTTTGGATATGTGAGCGAGCTAATGCTGGGGACCTGGTGTGAGAAGACCTGGGTCATGCAGAAGGAAGAAAGACAAAAACTAACAGGATAAATGGAAAGTGTCAGCGATGTGTGCAATGGAGCATTCTAACAGCATGATTATTTAGAAGTTCAATTAACTTCAGAGGTGCTTATTCTCATGTCACTGTGTATATAGTATTAAGACTAAGTGAACTAGTTATATTTCAGGAACAAGATTGGACAAGTGAAAATTCCAAAATCTTGTCTAAAACCTGTGGCCAACAAATGTGACAAAAACATAATTCAAGGCCCATCCTAAACTGTAGAGGCATATTTTCCAAGTGGACCTTCCTCGTATTAGGTCTCTTTTTACTATAGAACTGCCAGACAAAACATTTGGGGGGGTTGGTTGGAAGAGAGAGGAAAAACAAACACAAAACCTTTAGACCTTCCAGTTTAAAATTGTTACTTTCTCCTGAAAATATGGTAATTTGTTTTATTTTTCCCCCATGACTATCCAACACGCCAATGGCAGCCCCTGAGCTGCTGTGGAGCGAGGAGTCATGACCAACTAGTGGTACTGAACCCAGTTTTGCACCCAGACAGTCATCCTTATCTTCTCTCTCCTTTTCTCATCATAGCAGGAACCAGCTGCTACGATGGAAAGGGTAGAAAATGGCTGGCAGCTGTCGCTCTTGTCTGGAATGGCATTGTCCAGGGTGCCAGAGAGATGTGGAATATGGGAAGGTAGAATAGAGGAATTGCCCCCTTTCTTTCCCACTCTTCCCCCTTCTTTTCTCTGATCCCCCTTGCAACCTGACATATATCATTCCAAGTGATGAGCTATGGCTACCAGACATTTTGCATCCCCTGGACACCACTACAATGAGAATAAGATGGGGACTGTAACTGCCATCCCATGAGCATTCCATAGCCATCCTTTCTCAGAACCAATCCAATTGTTTACATGGGCCTAAAGTTGCAGTTCGCTCTAGATTCTTTAGGAACAATGGTTCTCAACCTGTGGGTCCCCAGATGTTTTGGCCTACAACTCCAAAACATCTGTTTCCCAGCTGTTAGGATTTCTGTGAGTTGAAGGCCAAAACATCTGGGGACCCACAGGTTGAGAACCCCTGCGCTATAGCAACCCACTATTTTTCTTAATGTGCCCACATTACCTGAATGAGTTCCATATGTCATGGAGCTGATTCACCACCCCTTGAAATTAAGTGTCCTTGGAGATGTGCCCCTAATCATAGTACACAACACTGAGTAAGATGTACCAGTAGTCCAGTGGCCATGCTGACTAGAAGATTATAGATTTACAAAGCTAAGTATTCAAAGCTATGGTCCCACTGCAAGTTATAAATCAGCTTGTTGGTTTTTTATGTAACTAAAGTACTACTATTTTTGTTTATGTTGAACATGTAGGAGTATTATTAATGTCTGAAACCCTTCAGAAACATTATAACCTCTTATAGCCGCCATTTCACTCTAAGAACTCTGTATTTGCTTGGAATGGTAAAGAAATCCTGATATAATGGTTCACTTTATGGATTTTTAAACAGATTCATTTTTTAAATTAAAATTTTTTTTATCGGCTACTTAAGGGATCAGACTACTGTATATGCAACAAATATTTTATTTAACCAAACTAAGAAAAAGATTACATAGAAGACGAGAACAGAGCAGGTGAAAATTATATTGCCAGAAGTGTCTACTGCGTGGTAACTTATTTGTAAGGCTCAGAGCTTAAAGTGTTATAAAAGCAAAACGTTCTTTTTGCAATTTCACCACATCTTTTCTTAAAAGTCAGAAATAGCATGTACAGAGTATACCACCAACAGGGCAAGGTAGAATACCAGAATACAGTCTACCATTTGCACACAATGGGCCAATTTCCGTTCAAATTCATTCTTTTTTGTATTTTCTAGGGGAAAAAATGAAAGTTTTAATTTGAGCATTAGTAATTCAGAGTCATTGGCAATTTGGGTCTTTCAATAATTTAAATTCACTTGACAATAGATGTTCTCAGCAGCATGTACATAAATAGAAGTCATGATGTTATGTGAATGGCACCTCAGTTACACCAAGGTATTTATGATCCCAGTCATTTCACATCTCCCCATTCAAGCCTCATCCTACACAAACCCTACTGATTTACATCCTATTTCACTGCTTCCCACTCACTCAGATCTCAATTAACATTCCTTTCTACAATTGGGGCTGGGGGAGGGAAGGCCTCCACATATTAGCTAAGTAGGTTACCAAAGTGTGGTAGAACAACATGAAGTTGAGAAGCCAGCAACTTCAGCTACATTGTGAAGGGATTTAATTGGGCAAGAACAGCCTTGGAGGCATCTGTGTTTATTATTGAGGACATATATATGCCAGAAGCCAAAACCATTTTTCCCTTCATTTGAGCAGGATCTCTTCAACCTGAATTGCTTAGTAACATTCCAGATTATTTTTTTCTGTTGTAAATCAAAATGTGCCAGTCTGGCAACAACCAAAAGCCTTTTTAATTATTCAAAGCATATTTTATGAATACACATAACAAAGAGGAGCCAAGCTCTACCTTGGCTGCTCATTCAGGGCCCCTCCACACAGCCATATAATCCAGATTATCAAAGTAGATAATCCACAATATCTGCTTTGAACTGGATAATCTGAGTCCACACTGCCATATAATCCAGTTAAATGTGGATTTTATACAGCTGTGTGGAAGGTGCCTCTGGGCCCTTCCACACAGCCATATAATCTAAGGTGGCTTTAGACAACCCCTTTATTGCAGGAGTTACTGCAATAAAAAGGGGCTGTCCAGATGACGTCCTAGACAAACCTGCATTAATCCGCCACAAACCAGGTAACCCCTGGAGACTGAGATGGGGCATTTGGTGGCCAATGCGCCCCTGAATATATGGCGTCCCCCATGGGTGCTTAGTTTGCGTAACATAAAATCTGGCCCTGCCCCTCCCCGAAAGCCCCCTAAACAGAGTTTAAAAAGGAAATACTCACTTGGCCTCCATGGGATGGCTGCAGGAGTTCTCCTGGTGTTTACAAATGATACACCAGGAGAAAGGGGGGAGTAGGAAAATCACTCCTGTCCCCCTTCTCCTGGCACATCATTTATATGCACCAGGAGAACTCCAGCAGCCATCCCATGGAGGCCAGGTGAGTTATTTTCTGTTTAGGGGACTTTTGGGGACTTTTGGAAAGTCGCAGTAGAACATCTGGTCACCCACCCCAGAAATCATGTGCTTTGGGGGGGGGGGTGGACACGGCCCCAGGAACATTCACGTTTTAAAACGTGAACGCTCCTGGGATAGAGTCCTGTCTGGAAAGGCCCCTAGAATATCAGGGTAGATAGTCCACAATATCAGCTTTGAACTGAGTTATCTGCACATTGGCTTATATTTAAGTTCAAAGCATAAAATGTGGGGGTTTTTTAAAGGTGGTATATAAATACTGTAATTAAATAAATTAATAAAGTATTTGGAAGGGGCTTGGGTCATCTAAATCCACACTGCCATTTTCAATCCAGTTCACTGTGGATTTTATGTGTGGTTCTCCTTATGTGTCCAGATGCAGAAAGAGGAGCTCTGTTCAAGCTGTCAGAATGAATACACAGATGTCAGGGTCACAGGGTCACAGGGAAGCCAATATGATGTAAATATTTGAATGTTAGACTATGGTACCAAGATATCAGGATTTGAATGTACTGAATGACCTTGGGAAAGTCACACTCTTTCAGCCTAAAAAAAGAAGGCAATGACATGTCTCCACTGAATAAATCTGGCCTTGGGGTTGCCTTAAGCAGAAAAAAAATTAGAAGAGACACAACAAACGGACATATTGAGTCAAAATCTACTACTCAGAGTCTGCTACGGTGATGCTCCTTTCCTTCTGTGTATTGATTGGATGGAATTTTACTGTTTTCAGGGGTGGAATTAAAGGGCGAAAATTGATGGAATTACCCTTAATGAAAATGCTTTCTTCCCTCAATGTAATTTACCTTGAGCTTTCAAATCTCTAGCATTGTAGTTCCATCAGTTAAGCATTTAGAAAAAAAACAGTTTAAATAGACAAAGACTCAGGGGCATATGAACAATTTAGATTTTCTGAAGACAGAAATTATGAATTCTGAAAGAGTATATTTTTCAGCATTTAAGTCTGCAGTGCTAGAAATTTGGGGACTAAAGTGCCATGGGGGGGGGGGTATTTAGGAAAGCAATGACCTTATTTTGCCCTCCTTGTAGCTACACCACTGATTTCAATGGAGAAGATAAAGAAAAAGTCTCCTTCTGAGAGATTGGCATGTTTCGAAATGCAAAGAGGAGATGAAGGGGGAAAGGTTTCTAATGGTGTCTTTAAAACTAATTTAGGCCATCAGTACTGCTTACTATAATCCACTTCTTCAGATACATGAAGAAGTACAGCCTAGAAGACAACATTTATATACACTGATTGTGGGGGTGTGACATGTAACAGAAGTGCAAAATGTGCCAACATAGTGATGAAGTGCCAAGTACAGATTTTAATGGTGTTTGCTATGAGTTGTTGCCATTTGTGACAACTTCACTCACGCATAGATCAGATAGTCACATGTACAATAGAAAAATGTCCTCCTCTTACCAAGTAAAAGGGGGGTAAGAAACTATAAATATATAAAAGTAGGAGAAAAGGGTCTAACCAGTGTCATAAAACATGCTGCAGTGGTGGTAAAGATAAAAAAGAATTCTAACACAGTCATAAATCTTTAAAGGGGCCGGTTTAGTGTAAAAATCACCTAAGCTGGTATGGTCCTAATCGTCTTTCAGTTAAAAAAGCAAGCAAGGGAAAAGTTTGGAAAATATTATATTTAGTTTATATGCTGTCTTTCCCCAAGAGTACAATACAATATTTGTTTAATATTGTCCACATCCCTGAAAATAGGTTTTGACTCATAACTTTTTACCCTAAAAAGTTAATGATTTTGACCTTTTCAACCTATTTTAACTTATTGATGTGTCTAATGAGTTCATTTTATTTAACATATTTCATGAATTCAGTCTACTTACATTATTTTTATCAGTTTAAATTATCTTCATATACTTATACTGATTATTCATGTACAATGCAAATGTTTTAACAAATAATTACAGGTTATATGTGCTAACTTATTTGAATGCACAAAAATTCAAACATTTCAAGAGTTAAGTCCTCAAAGCTTTAGCTGGATGCATAGATCCATTTCAATATAATAATAACAATAATAATATACTTTTATTTATATCCTGCCACCATCTTCCAGAGGGATTCGGGGTGGCTCACAAAACACTCAAGGTGTGACATGCAAAAATATAAGTGCAAATTTATTTATTTATTTATGGCATTTTACCCCGCTCTTCTCAACCCCCGAGGGGGGACTCAGAGCGGCTTCCAAAAGGCATAATTTGATGCCTACATCACAATTGCAGTATAAAACACAATATAAAACCCTCCAGCATTTGACACTAAAATACATTAAAATATAATTATATTCACACATCCAAAACAAAACATATGAAAATCTATGTCTCTGACATAAGAATGTGAGAGAAATTGATTCTTGTATGTTTTGTTTCATTTTAAAAAACCCTCAAATTCTGCCAAATTGTAAATATGAAGGAAATTTGCAGATTTAGATTAATTCATATTACATGGGAAAATTCTCATTCATCTAAAAAAAAAACAACCCAAAAACATCAATATTTACAGTACAGCAAGTTGAGGGCCCTTCCGCACAGTCATATAACTCAGAATATCAAGACAGAAAATCTCACAATATCTGCTTTGACCTGGATTATCCAAGTCCACACTGCCACACTGCCATATATTCCAGTTCAAAGCAGATAATGTGGGATTTCATTCAGCAGCGTGGAAGGGACCTTAGTTTCTAAATAAATGATAGGGAATCTAGTGCAAGGTAAATTAATGTTTCAAGGTTAGACTCACTTGTTTGATATCTGTGTCACCTGTAGTTTCCTATGCAGCTTTGGATAATAAGTTCCTTTGTGCTTCGGTTTCCTAAGTGACAATAGTTCCCCAACTTCTCTGACTCTGTGAAGTCAGCCACACTTAGAACATTTATAGTTCTTCAGGATGTCAGCAAAATGCAGGAAGACAATGACTCATTTTGTGTAATAAGTGCAGTGGGCTGAACCGTGTGTTAGAATAACTGCTCCTGTAATAGGACGATTTCTATAATCCAAGGAAGACAGCATCACTCTGTATCACTCTGCATAAGCGGAGATCATTTCTGGTAATTGGGATACAGACCAAACGAGAGTGATCCATTCAGTTGAGAGGCGTGGAACATACTCCATCTTCTTACTTTACTCTGCCAGGAACACATGTGGGTTTTGTGTGCAAGTGAAAGCAATTCCTCCCACAACAGATTCAAGTCTTTGATTCCCTCCTGTGCTAATGCCCTCCTAGCATTAACTCATTTATCTTTCAGACACATGTTATCACAGTTGCAAATGGGAGCAGTCTCTCCATTTCTGCCTTCTTTGGTCCTGTAAAATATACTGGCTTTATTTTTATTATTTTGGTAGTACTTTAACTTTATGCTGGTTTTACTTACTTAAAGTCATTGACAACCTGTCAAGCAGCAGAAAAGTGATAATGTTTATTGATTTCCAAAATTAGTGAATGAGAAGCATGAAGACTTGAATTTTTGAACCTAGATTCTAATTCAAGCCTAAATCAACCCAGTAAGATTCAGGCTGTTTTCTCAATTATAAAAATCTGATTTCTAACTTCTTCTTCTTCTGATTACTTCCCATCCCAAGAGGAATCTACAATCCTTATAACTGAAGAAAGGCAGGATAAAAATAAAGTAAATAAATAAATTTGTTTGTCTTGGAGAATAAATTGTGCAGCCTTCTAGATATTATTCGTCTATACCACCCAACATTTATCACCATTGGTTATGCCGCTCATTTCCATTAAACTCAGGATTAAACTCAGGATTAAACTCAGTAAAACAAAAATCTGAGAAAATATGCATCAAATTGCTTTGTTTGTAAAGTCAAAATATGCTATCCTTATAAAGTCCTGGCCACCATATTCATCTGATTTACCTCTTAATGTGCATGTGTTTTCATATATCATGGAGGAAAGTTCCTACAGTGAGTCAATGAATGAACTTTTTAAATGGCATTCAGCATACCTCTACTTCCTGCACCAAGAAATAGGCACAACAACTAGTATAGCCTACTTATCAAATCAACGAGTGTTTATTATGTTCCACTAAAGGAAGAATACTGATCATGGATGAAATATCATTCATCTGAGCTTAGAATCAAATGCCGTACAGTGAAATAATCTGGTAAATGCACTGACTGCTTGAAATCCACTTAAATGTCTTAGATATGCTTGTAAATAATGTGCCCATGGTAACTTCCCTGAAATAAAAAAATAACGGCAGCAGATACAAATTTTGTTTAAAAATCTACAGGTTTAAAATAGATACATTAGAAATGTTAACAAATCTGGAAATGTTAAAGTTGAACAGAATCAACTGGAGTCACCATCATCTGAAATTTTCTACTGTTATCACATTAAGAATTGTTTGAAACATTTGGGGGACAAAAGAAGCTCTCAAATAAAGGTGATTCACCCTTCCTTGAGCTGTGTAACTCTATGACAGTCTGTTCATGATAAGGTCCCATTGTGTTACTCCCAGACAGTCAGCTATAGGATTGTTGCCCAGGGAACAGAAATTGTTTGGCAATTAGGAAATAAAACAAACACATTTAAAAAATAAATGATGAAAATTAAGCACACTTAAAAATATTAAATTGTTCCCTGTGAATAATGAGTGGTTTTTATTTTTGTCACATCTTTTACCAAAAGGGTTACGTTTTGTTTTTTGTGTCAATGACTGCACGTGGCAACCACACAAGGCTGTCTGATTAATAAAAATAGAAATACATACTTGCTCATGTTAGAACTGGGGAGGGTGATGTTGTCTAGGAAACCAGAAGAGGAAAAGTTACTTTTTAAACTATAGTTTCCAGAATTTTCCCAGCCAGGGTAACTGATGGCTTTGGTGTTACCACTTAATACAATATAAAGTAGTTCAGCGTTGTTTTTGCATTTCAAGCTATTTTTAAACACCCTAAAGCAGGGGTGCTCATTAGGTAGCTCAGGAGATACTAGTAGATCTTTGGCCCTCTTCCAGGTGATCTTCGGGCCCCACCAGCCGGATGGGGAACTCCTGCCATGCGCACGCACACCCTGCGTGCACGCGCGCTCCTGCTGCTGGCTTCCCCTCTCGCGGTGCTTCTTTCACCTGCGGGGCATTGCAGGAAGAAGGAAGCACGAGTCGGGGCCTCTGGAGGGAGCACCCTGCCTCTCTCTCGTCCAGAAGCAGCTATGCAGCCTCCGTTGCCGGCGAGACAGGCAGGGTGTAGCACTCCCTCTGGATGCCCCGCCTCGTGCTTTCTCCTTCCTGCAGTGTCCTGCAGGTGAAAGAAGCGCTGCGTGGGCAGAAAACAGCAGCAGGAGCACGCGCGACCGCGGGGGTAGGTAGATCTTTTGGACTTGGTTGCTTTAAGAGTAGCTCGCATGCTGAAAAAGTGTGAGGACCCCTGCCCTAAAAGTACCAGATTGTGTTTGATCTTGGAAGCGAAAGATGTTCAGCCCAGGTTAGTACCTGGATGGGAGATCAATGAATACCATGTGCTGTAGGCTACATTTCAGAGGAAGGGCCCGGCACCATCACCTCTGAGTATTCCTTGATTAAGTAAACATGATTCACCATAAGTCGATAGTTCACTTGAACACACACACACACAACCAGGAAATGAAGAGCATAAGACATTCTAAATTTGAGTTATCAACTTTTCTCTCAGTCTGTATAAATATGTGGATGCTCCAGTTTCATTCAACATCAAATACACACATACTTCATAAACTAGACCATTAGAGAAGTTGTGTAGGTAAGATTAGAAAATTGAAATATAACATAATAGCATGCTAAGCATGCGACAGTACGGCAATTCCAAGAGGGAAAAAAGCTAATGGTAAATTGCCTTCTTTCCACGTTCCTAATGATCAGATAGAGTTCATTAAGGATCCATTGTTAATTTGGCTATATGCTTCATGATGAGTTTATATGCATAGGCAACATGAAAGGCAGCAAAATAAAATCTAAAACAGGAGAATGAGAGGTGGAAGGGAGCTTAAAAAAGAATGATGTTTTCATGAGATGGTTATTTTGAAGGATTGATAATCAAATGCATTTGTCTGTCATTACACTCTACTAATATGATGATCTTTACATTCCACTCAGTATCTCATGCGATATAGATCAGGATGTGTTGCAGTGGTATACAAATGCCAGGAGATCAAATATCAACAGATATCTCAAGCAAATTATTTAAGGCATATGCAAAATGCTCAAGAAATATGGGAACAAAAAAAACAACACATGGGGGATGTTTCAGTGTCACATTATTTTTGTCACATCTTTTACCATAGGAAGCTAAGCAAAGTCAGCTTTCGTTAGTACCTGGAATGGAGGCTGACAGTGACTACCAAGTGCACTCAACAATGTTTTAGAAGGGGGACGGGGGACGTCTGACTATTCCTTGGTAAGAAAACAAAATTCACAGGGTCACCATAAGTGTAAAGGAGACTTAACAGCACACACGGGACTGTGACTGTGATGCTTAAGGAAACAAAAACAGACCTAAAATGATATTTAAATAACATTGGCTGTTAACTTATGGGTTTTCTTAAAAAAACAAAAAACAAATTGCTATGAAAATAAAATGAAATAGACTGTGCAGCCATGTAAACATAGCATAAACTGGAAACAGACTGATTGGTCCATCTCCAGAGCACAGAGGAATTGTGAGGGGAATACAATCTCTTCAGTTAGCCGTTCTGTACAAGTGGCAGATGGCATCTGAGGCAGACACAGATTACCAGTTTAGTCCATAAATCAGAGAAGCTGGAGGGGTTTGTTTTCTCTCCGGTTTAGTCCTCTTATTCCAAACTACTCCTCTCAGATCAGAATTCCCACCAAAAAAAACTGCACCAGAGTTAATTCTACACACAACTGGCCACTTCAGTTCCTGCTGGCAGTTCTATGCAATGTTGGAACATGTTTATTCTCTGTGTTCCATTTTAACATGGATTTTATTTGGCTTCTTCAAATTTATGATCAGCGGAAGGAAATGTTTTCAAAATAAAAAGAACTGTCCACAGAAGTGGACCCCCCCTCCTCCCGGTAATACTTCAGCACTTGATTTGGGCTGGATCATCTCTTGCTTCTCTTGTTACTAACAAAAAAATTTCATCATGTACAAATGAGCAATTGATATTGATCACTTTATTTAAGCAAGCCAATAGGAATGGTGTGCCTTGAAGCATTAATAGCAAATCTGACCATTCAATTACATTGGCACTATTAGACCACTGCTGTGGTTCCTGAAATGAGATTAATGGTCACTTAGGGAAGGCACGTTCACTTAATGTGAATGGATTGTTTCCTTCAATGAGCTTTTTCTTTTAATGTTGTGCAGAACCTCATAAAATTGATAGATGAAATATACGTATCTATTGGAAGCTCTGAAAACAAAGAATGAAAGGCCGTACTATTTATAAAATGTACTGATTTTTCCTTAACGGCTTCATCTTTCTTTTCCTCCCACCCTGGCTGATGCACTCTATCCAATGCAGTTTTCTTAATTGGTGCCTCAAATAACCCCAGGAACAGGCCCTGGTTCAACAGATATAATATTCAACGCCCATCATGCTATTTGGACACATAAAGCGCAGAATTCCAAAGACACCTTCCCTTTATTTTAACAGGAAAAACACAATAAGAACAAATTAAATCAGTAGCACATAGCTGCCATTTCGTGATTTAAAAAATTGATGCCTGGAAAATGTTCAACTGATTCTAATTCATGAGTGAGAATTATGTTGCCTTCCAAGTGTTGTAGGACTGTAACTCCCAGAATCCCTGACTATGTCATCTAGGGATGGTGGATCTTCCAGGCCAACAACACCTGTATGACTCCTACTTGTCTTACCCAGCAGTAAGGCTGGGGGTGTTTTGCCTTTTCAGAAACTAAACTGAAGGTTATATTTTCCATCCTTTTGCTCTTTTTGTATTATAGTAAATCACTAGGTAAGTTCCACAATTATTAAGTGTTCCCCTGCATGCAAAGAGAAAGAGAAAATATGTTTTAATGAGTACAAAATTCCTCAGGATCTAGGAAAAGTCACATTTTCAGCTATGAGCAGTTCCACACAGGCATTATAATGCAGTTTGAAGCTGTCTCGAGGTCAGTCTACAAAATATACACCCACAATGCATGCTGCATCATGCACCCTGACAGAACCAGCTTGTTAAAAAAACTCACCAGAAATTCTGGAATATGTCAGAAAATCTTCTGTAGCTGATCAGTCAGTATATATCTCATGTAGAATTGGAATCCGAGGCCAGGAAATGTGGAGCATTTGTCAGGACAGGGATATCATTGAAGCATTTCAAAAATGTGGAAACACAGCTTGCCAGAAGGTAAACAATCCATCAGAGCTGGTCGTGCTGATGCCCCACCAGACAAGATAAGAAAAGAATATTCCTGGATTCATATTAATCTGCATTTAGCAGATTTTCATGGCCACTGTTCCAGCCTGGAACCAGTTCCTGGGTTGCTTGTATAGGCGCTTTGCAGCAAACCTGTCCTCTTTAATTCACTTCCTGATTCCGTTTAAATGACTGCGTAGAATTGCCTAATGTTCCTCCATTCTACTCCTTCTAAATTACTACCTTGAACCATAAATACCTCACTTTCCAGGGGCTCAGGATAGCACTTAAACATCTGCCTTTTTGATGGACCAGGGCTAGCCATCAAGTCTGGATATTCTTGAGACACCAGCATTGCCATAATTCTTATCTACCCCTATCTAACTTAGGTTGTATGTGCTGCATTGACTCTTTTTTCTCTGGGACTTTATAACAAAAGATGGCAAACTGCCATTGAAACAGAACATCACATTTGGTGATGTTTCCTGTCACACACAACACCAAGCCCAACCTGTTGCCAGTCTGCCACCTATCTGCAATAATCCCATCCCTTGATATTAATAGAAAAACCCATCATTAGATCATGCCATGTTCTTGTCAGGACCTTTTGCAATCTCTACCATTGGAGTGTAGCCTTCAATAATAGCTGTGCTTAGTCACGACAACCTCATCCCTCTTTGCATCGCCAAATGCCAGGGAAGGGAAACCGCGAGATTTTCAAACTGTTTGCTTAGGCTTTACCAAAGTTGCTTAATGGTTCTGAAAATAATCGTTTGAGAGACATCCGAATATTACAGAATAATTCCGAACAATGAATAAAAATGGTCCAAATTTGGATTTGCCCTTCCCACTTATCCTGCATGATTCAAAATTGGTTCAAAAGTCCAAATTTGGTAGGTTTTTCTGAATTTTAGGTTTTTACGAACCGAACCTAAACAAGCCTACTAATCAGAAGAACAGCTGTGGGATCATAGTTAAGCAACTAGGTGCAGTTGTGCAAATGTGAAGAGGAGTGATTGTGAGGGTTATCATCTTGGTATGTTGCTGATAAGTCCCTTAGTCACTGCTGTCCCCCCCTTTTCAGATACTTAGAGAGCACAACATTTTAAAAACATAATTACAGCCTGCAATATCAAAAATCTAAGGGCATGATCTCTCTGCTTTTCAATTCTATTTTTAAAAAACCAATTCAAGGATAAAGGACCTATGGCGTACAAAAGAATATAATTATGCAACATTTTTTTCTTCATTTAGTCATAGTCTTCTGACAGACAATCTTTTCCATCACTCCTGATTTTCCCCCCGGCGTAAGTGACAAAGCAACTGTTGTTTTTCTGTAATGTTGTCCTAACAGATTTGGTTACAGAAGTACATCAAGAGTAACACAAATGTGTTGAAATAGAGGACATAACTATGAGACATTCTGTCTGTCTAACACAGAGGCACAAACACCAATTTGGTATTAGATTGCTCTATTTGCTGCTGACCCAAGGCAAAGGCAAAATGGTGCATGACAGCTTCAGAAACATATTACAAAAAGAATTTTGACACCAAATCACAAAGACTTCTTTCTAAAATTCTTTTTATCTTGCAGCTTGGCAGGAAAGAAAATTCTGATGACAAGGCAGCACAACCAACTAACTCCCTCAGGTTAGTCTTGTTCTACTCTCCTCAAAGCAGCTGTGTTCAAGAAATGAGTACAGTTGCCCAGGGTGTTTTTGATTTGATCCAGGTTAAAACAGTAGGTTCACAGAAACAGCTTAAACAATTGAGAAATAAGAAGTGTGCAACTTTACAGATGTTGTTACAAGTTCTATGCTTCCTCATCATTAGCTATGCTGGCTAGAATTAATACAAGTTGCAACAATGCCCACACTCTATCTGTGTTTTAGATGTATCACTTGTTCAACTTCTTTTACATGGTAGCTGGACATTAACATGTGTGCATATTTCACAATATAAAACATCCTCCAGATGGACAAAGTTAAAAAGTTAGAGATAAGGGACTCCATCACCTGGAAGTCCTTAAGCTGGGGGACAGCAGAGAAAACCATTGGGCAGTGGGGCAAATCCATTGGGCAGTGTGAGAAACCATCCTTAAGCATCCCACATCACCACACAGCCCTCTTCCCCATAAAACAGAGGAAACTGTTGCTGCCTGGCTCCCCCCCCCCTTCTGTCCCTGGCTTAGGTTATGAGAACATAAGTAGCCACTAGGCATGGTTTAGAACCCAAAAATAGAAAATCGGAAATCTAATGGGGGGGGGGGGGATTATTTTTGATTAGTAAAAGAAAGACTTACAAAAAAAATTCCAAAAATTTCTAAAATGTAACTTAATTACTAACGAAATTCGTTAGTAGTTCGTATGCCAGAGCATGCGCATTCCAGATGGTTTGGCCTACAACTCCCAGAAATCCTAACAGCTGGTAAATTGGCTGGGATTTCTTGGAGTTGTAGGCCAAAACTTGAATAAATCACACTGAATTCTAGATGGGACTCTCCAAATAGGAAGGAGGGAGGGAAGGAGGGAGGGAAGGAGGGGGGTATTCTATTCTTGGAAGCAGCAAAAGAAAAGGAGGAGCCCCCCCTCACTCCTCGCTGCCTCTCTCTCACCCCGATCCTGAGGGAGCGAGGGCCCAAGTTTGCCCAGGCTGAGAGGAAAAGGAAGAGGGGGAAGAGAAGGAGGGGGGGGGAGAAGCCAGCAGGAAAGAGGAGGGGGCAGAGAAGCATGGGAGAGAGAGGAGGAGAAGCGCGCACGTGTGTGTGTGAGAAGTTGGCCCCTGCAATGGGGCAAGGCAGAGCAACGGGGAAGAGAAGGGGGGGGGAGAAGCCAGCAGGAAAGAGGAGGGGGCAGAGAAGCATGGGAGAGAGAGGAGGAGAAGCGCGCGCGCATGTGTTAGAAGTTGGCCCCTGCGATGGGGCAAGGCAGAGCAACGGGGAAGAGAAGGGGGGGAAGCGTGGAGGACTACGCTTTCCAGAATGCATTGCCTAGCAGCAGCGTCACTTCCAGTTCCCCATAGAAATGAGGGAAAAAGAAGAAGCTGAATGAAGGCGAGAAGGAAATGAGGGGGAGAAGACAGGGAGAAGTGAGTACGTAGTACAATAATTAAGAATTTATTACAATCATAACGCAAATTGTTGGCCTCAAGGACCGTAAAAGAAAGTCTACTTCCTGGTTAGCTGCCGTGATGCGTATAAACTAGAAAGTCCCATTACATACGAATCACTTACAATTTCTTTTAATTTTCATAACTTTTTTCTCATGCCTAGTAGCCACCCATGTTCTGAGGGCTCTGTCCAATGACACTTCCAGGATGGAGTGCAACCAGAAGTAGCCCTGCATTATGTAATGGGCTCTGGCGGAGTCTGTCCTGGCTTTGTCCTGGAAGCATTGTAGGATGGGGCAAAAGCCCCATGTGATGAGGTCACCAGACAAAGTAAAACTTCAACATGCTACTTTTTTGCTTATTTGCTCACTTCTTTGTTTAATATACAGTATGACCTCTAAATCCGCGGGGTGGGGGTATATTTTCAGACTTAGTAAGGATATGTGAAACAAAGAATAATAAATCAAATGAAGGATTTCTGGCCCAAGAATACTATAAAGTCACACTAGATGATTTAGAAAATGCCCAGAGAGGACTCAAAGGCATGCATCCTACAGATATGGGGGCCATACTGTATAAAGGAGCATATAAACTGGAGTGAAACACGCCATCCCTATGACACAGTCCTCAACATTAGTTCCCAACATTGGAAGCCACTTCATCACACAACAGAAAAAAATCAATTTAAAATCCAGTTTCTGCCTCCTGCAGAATTCTGGGCTTTGTAGTTTAGTAAAGCTGTTAAAGGCTCCACCCTAAACTATAAGTTCCAGAATTTAAAGTGGATTTTTTCCTCTAATATTGGAAGCTCTGTCATAGGGATGCCATGTTTCACCTCAGTGCTATTCTGATGTGCTTTTTGGGGCAAAACATAACTGAAAATGTGTCACAGGACTCACTTGAAAATTCTGTTTCCTGTGGCTGGGGTGCTTCACAGCCATTGGCTGGGGGGGGGGGGGAATGAACTTTGGAAGTTGAGGACTACAAGTTTTTCATTTCTAATGCTACTCCAGGAAACATTCAAGGTCATTCCATGGCTTTTTTGTTTGATTTTCTTAAAAGTGTGGTGTCTATTGCAAAACATTATGTTTTAGTGTAACTTCAAACACATTGCATAATGTTGACAAAAGTAGCTCTTTTGAAGCATTAGACTAAATGCCTCAGGACTAAAGGTAGCAGTGAGAGGGGATTGGTGACACACAGTAGTTCTACCCTCAGCAGATACTGCCTCTGTCCACTCCATCTTATTAGGAGGGTTTAGAATATGCTTCTAGGTGTGTTCAAACTCATGCATTTCCACATAAGGAAGAAACTTCAAGCAAGGTTTCCAATCTTTAAAGCCCCATCTACATTGACCATTAATGCATTTTGAAGTATTCAGAGTAATTAATGAATATGCTTCTTAAATAACAGCAACAATAGCTATCTTCCTGCTTCCTTTTTTACAGGTGCATAATTAATGTATAGCAGATTTACCTACCTGAGGTTGTTGGCACTACTTCAGTTGTGTTTCGGAGCCCAATAAATGAGAACTGATACAGCCTCCAGGATCTTGTATCTCCCACTTCCACAGAACTGCGCTTCCACATGTAGATGATTTCTTCTTTGGGATAACCATCTTCAAAAGAATCGAAATCATAATCCCGTCACTTTTTGTTTTTATTGGTATTTTGACATTCACTGTAGGATTTCTCTCCTCTGATTGCACATAATATTAAATATGGGTTGAACAAATTCCTTGTACAAATAACCACAGAAAAGCAAAGCTGTCTCGTTTGTTTCAGTCTTCAGTAGGTTTTGCTATTCTTGTTTCTTTACAAACCTCTTCCTAAAACTGTACCAAATTATTGCTTATACAATTGTAAGTTTAAATTGATTATTTAGTTGTACTTAAAATTATATTTCAGTATGGTAGGTCACAATTAAGGAGAGTACTCAAAGCTATAATCAATCCTGTTGAGCACTTTGATGGGAAACCATTCATGAATATCAAGTGTTGTAGAATATATTTAAGAGAAAGAAACTGGCAAAACACCTCTTGAGTATTCCTTGCCTAATTAAATTCATGAAGTCACCATATGTCAACAAGTGACCTATAGACATATGTGCACAAACAAATATGATAATAATAATAACAATCATCATCATCTTTATTTATATCCCGCCACCATCTCCCCATCGGGGACTCGGGGCGGCTTACATGAGGCCAAGCCCAAACAACATATTACAATAAAACAAAAATCAAAACACCACCAGCAACATTGTAACACAGCAAAATACAAACATATATAAATAAAAGGAGCAATATACAAATACAATATCCACAGTCACAATGACAATGAGTGGGCCATATGTACAAGATAAAATGTTAAAAACTCAGGGTAAGATAACTGGAGTAGATTATTTGCAAGGGAGAGCTCATATAAACACGGGTTGTAAAAAGGCCCTCATATGGGGGGGGGGGAGTGTACTCCAGGGACAAGAACATTGAGGGGAGCAATAGTATAAGGTTGTGTGGCTAATCTCCAAAGGCGCAGTGGAAAAACCGGGGTTTAAGGTGCTTTTTTAAAGGTTTCTAAGGTGGGGGCTTTCCTAATCTCTCTGGGCAATGAGTTCCAGAGTCGGGGGGCCACAGAGAAGAAGGCTCTCTCCCTTGTACCCACAAGATGAGCCTGTGAGACTGGTAGGGGTGAAAGGAGGGCACATGGAGAACATTTGTACTCTTTGCAACCTAGAGTTGATCAGATGAATGGGATAAATACTACCAACATCTCCAAACAGCACAGCAAGGTAGTTCCGATGCAAAATATCTACTGGTTCCTAGGAAGTAGGAATTAATTTACACTGATAATGTTTTACTGGTTGTTTACAATTACCTTACTATGTGCCAGACAAATCTGTACTAAAACTAAAAATGAAAATCAGATCTTTTGATTGTCACTACATAAAAACATTAGTGTATATAATTCCTCAACAGCAGTAAAGGTAACTAGGATTTTTTGGCATCCCCTACCCCTTTTGGGGGGGGGGGGATCACTTTCTATGAAAATATAATTATTTATTTTTTCACAGAAACACATTTTGCACAAAATATAATGTTTTTGAGCAAAACATAACAAGAAATGTGCTTTCAAGGGGATGCCCTGATATGTTGATGCATCATGCATAAGAAAAATTGTCTATAATTTTTTACATCTTCAACTAAAACTGCAATTAAACATGGAACTACTATAGGGAAACAAGAGCACCAAATTGCAGGGGACAATTCACTTCCCTTGAGATGCAGAAAGATACTACAAATATGCCCCCAAATGAAAACAAAACAAAACTGGAAGTTCATTTCTAGTTTAAAAATAGATTTTATGTTATTTTTTATTGTTCAGGGACTATGAGCTATGTGGAAGGTGAGAGGCAATTTGAACCCCCATTCTCAGCCACCTCAGGTTTCTCAGGTGGCTGAGAAACCTGAGGTGGTCAAGGGTCACAAAACAGACTTTGGGAATTGCTTGTGAGATCAGAGCCACATTTCTCCCAACTTGGATCTACCACTTATGATATAACCTTTGACATGCATTATTTTCATGGAACAGCCACTTTGATGCATTGGTCTTAGAAACTGATTTTGGAGCTTTGAGGTGTCAAATCCCAGGCAGTGTTCAAGCTTACTGAAAATGCTTAGGTCTCTATTCCTCTCTATGGCTGGATCTGCACTGCTATATAATGCAATTCGAATCTGCATTATATGGTCAGGGTAGACCAATATAACACAATAGAATGCAGCTAAGTTACATTATATCAGTCTACACTGACTCTAAAATGCAGATTCAAATTATATTATATGGCAGTGTAGATCCGGTGTATGTCATCTCATAGATTATTGTTTGAAGTTAAGTGAGATAAATAATGCATAATAAGTACACATAACCCTGTGTTTCGAAACAGTCAAGAGTACATAGGAAAAGGCTTGGGCAGAAATACAAATAATGAACTACCAATCCAGAAGGTTCCAAGTTGCAAGCACTGCTCTGCAGCAGAAGTATCTATGCTAACACTGTACTGGAATCAGTTCATTTATCATTTTATAACTTTTCATTATCGAATTATACACAATTGGTTCATGCACCAGCTTTCCTCAACCTGGCATCTTTCCTAGGTATGCTGTACACCAATCTTATCATTCAACAGTGAATCCATGGTCATGCTAACTGTAGGAGGTTATACTATATATTTAGTGCTCAGTTTATTTCAAAAATATATCATTTTCCTTCATAAAGAACCCCATTATTTTGATGTTGCTACTTACAGCTTGAAAATGCCAAGGGACAAGAATGTTCATCCATTGGGAAGTTGTGCAGCTGCAGCTGACACTCAGCATCTATTGTTAATCTGTAGAGAAATAAATATGAACATTATTGCCTCAATCATTTGTGCTGTTCACAGCTCTAAAATTTTTAATGTGAAAGCTTGGGTATATGATCCCAGAGGAGTTACAAAATCCATATGGCCCTGGTCCTTCCAGCCATTTTCCCTAGCATATCTTTCCCTAGAATGTTCCCTAGCATGTATTTATACCCCACACTACAGCACTTTCAGAAAGAGATAAAAACTTAGCTTTTTTATCAGCCCTTTGATAACTTTTAAGATAGCAGCCAACTATCTTTAACCAGGGAAGGCTAAATTTATTGTATGTAGCTTTTAATCAACGTCCCTTGCCATTTTTAATTGATTCTATTGCTCTTGTTAATTTTATATGTCTGGTTTTAACCCTGCTGTTCTGTTCGGGTATGAAATGACCCGTTTTGAAAATTAGAAATATTTTTCTTCATTCCTGTTTGATTTTGAAACTTGTGGTTCCTTCTATTTTCCTAAGTTACGGGGTTTATACTAAGGGTACAAAAAATTTTTGTTTCGGTGCTTTACTTTTTGAGATACAGTTTTTTATACACTTGTTATGTTCGGGTCAAAAATGACCCGGTAGTCTTTTATACTAATCTAATACCATATTTTGAGTAAAACAAAGGATGTTTAGTTTATTTTGAGACTACTTATTGCATCTACTATTGTTTATCAAGTTATCTACTTGTGTAACTCCTCCATGCCCTCAGAATAGTACCTTTGTTATGCAAAACAGTAACACAATACTAGCCTCTCCCATTTCCTCAGTCAGAAATTGCAAAGCTGTTGAAAATAGCTGCTTTCTGAAGCAGCTGAAAGAGTTTACCTCAAAGCCTTGAATTCATTGTGAACAGACTAAGTAATGTGAATGTTTACTGTTGTGTGTTTTCATATGCCTGTTATTATATCTGATATGTGATTGATATATGATTGCCATGTGTTTTGCTATATGACTGATATGTAATAGCCATTTGTGATCATCTATTTTGTACTGTTACCTCCCACCTGGAAGGCATTACATCTGACCTATGACTGTATACATGTAGATTGTTATTCCTTATGATATGTATTACTACTGATGTTAGATATATTGTCCCATGCTTTGTATTGGGATGTCCTTCCTTTTACTTTTTGCTACATATTACAGTTTATTGATATTTTGCTACCCTTGTGAGTAGTTTCTGGTTATTCAGAGTGACTTTTTCCTCAGTGTGTTTCTACTGTTTTCATAGCCTGCCTGGCTGCATTTACCAGGTGTGTGTGACTCCTCCCTGCCCTCAGAATAGTACCTTTGTTATGCAAAACAGTAACAGGGGAGAAGCCACATAAATGCATGGAATGTGGAAAGAGCTTCAGTCGGATTGGACATCTGCGTATCCATCAAAGGACCCACACAGGGGAGAAGCCACATAAATGCATGGAATGTGGAAAGAGCTTCAGTCGGATTGCACATCTGCGTATCCATCAAAGGACCCACACAGGGGAGAAGCCACATAAATGCATGGAATGTGGAAAGAGCTTCAGTCGGATTGGACATCTGCGTATCCATCAAAGGACCCACACAGGGAGTAGCCACAGAAATGCATGGAATGTGGAAAGAGCTTCAGTCGGATTGGACATCTGCGTATCCATCAAAGGACCCACACAGGGAGAAGCCACATAAATGCATGGAATGTGGAAAGAGCTTCAGTCGGATTGCACATCTGCGTATCCATCAAAGGACCCACACAGGGGAGAAAGCACATATCATATAAACTTGAGTATATACTTTAGTATAAGCTGACAGCTATATAATATAAGGCACCTAATTTTATGACAAAAATTGGGAAAACTTACTGACTTGAGTATAGGCTGAGGGTGGGAAATGAGGCAGCTATGAGGTGGAAAGGAGGTTTCTGGAGAAGAAAGACAGTGGGAAGGGGGAAACTGGAGAAGGGGAAAAGATTTAGATGAGAAAGGGGTGTGGAAAGTGCTTTTCTTTCTTTGCCTTTGAATAAATAGATTAGCAGAAAACTTTTGGGGGGAAAAACTGATTTTTTTTGATTTTTTTTCTGATTATTTTTTCTGATTATTTTATTATTATTTTTTCAAATTGTTTTTATACTGTTAAAATTTATTTTAGTTTTAAGTTAGTTGTACTAATAGTTACCTGAAGTTGTTGTTGATGTTGTTGTAAAATATATAGCTGATTATTCACGCACAAGTTGTTACTTTGGTGTAACATGCAAATTAGGCTTTTTTACATTAATCAACACAAAATTTAAAAAGAAATTTTTTTCAATTTTTCTTTGATAATGAACAACTATGATCACACACAGTATAATAATGCAACAGGTATTCAAAAAGAACTTTTCAGTGGCTCAAAATAACATCCGGGTCAAAAATGACCCGAACATAACAAGTGTAAGTTTTTCCGAACAGAACAGCACTGTTAAATGTGTTATTGGTTTAAATGTTGATATGTTCTATTTTACATGCTGTAAAATACAGTACAATATTGTATATTGTACTTTATATGCTTGTAAGCCACCCCAAATTCCTATGGGAGATGATAAGAACATAAGAACATAAGAAGAGCCATGCTGAATCGGACCTCAGCCCATCTAGTCCAGCATTCTGTATCACACAGTGGCCCACCAGTTGTACACAGGGATCTCGAGCAGAAGGGAGGGCAAAACCCTGACCTGCTCCCGACCCCCCACAACCAGTACCCAGGGAAATCCTGCCTACCTCAACCAACTCAGAGGTGGCACTTGAATGTCCTTTTCAGTAACTACCGATACACTTGGTATCCATGAATCTGTCTAATCCTGCCTTGAAGTTGTTCAGGCTGACAGCTGTCACAACCTCTTCTGGAAGTATGTTCCATAACCCAATGACCCTCTGGGTGAAGAAATATTTCCCTTTATTAGTCCTAATTTTCCTACCTTGGAGCTTCAGGGAGTGCCCTCTAGTCCTAGTGTTTTGTGACAAAGAAAATAATTTTTCTTTATTCACCTTTTCTATCCCATGCATGATTTTATACACTTCGATCAAGTCACCTCTTAAACGCCGTCTTTCAAGGCTGAAAAGACCAAGGCGTTGCAACCTGATTTCATAAGGGAGCCGCTCCATCCCTTGGATCATTCTTGTTGCCCTTTTCTGTACCTTTTCCAGTTCCGTTATATCCTTCTTGAGGTGCGGTGACCAGAATTGTACACAGTACTCCAAATGTGGCCTTACCATCGATTTGTAGAGAGGTAATACAACATTTGCTGACCTATTTTCGATTCCCTTTCTGATCATGCCTAGCATAGAATTTGCTTTTTTCACTGCTGCTGCGCACTGGGTTGACATCTTCATTGAGCTGTCCACCAAGACCCCAAGATCCCTTTCCTGGTTTGTCTCAGAAAGCTTTGACCCCCATCAATTTGTAGGTGTAGTTGGGGTTCTTTGCCCTGATGTGCATGACTTTACACTTGTTTAGGTTAAAATGCATTTGCCACTTTGTTGCCCATTCACTCAATTTCGAGAGATCTTTCTGGAGCTCTTTACAATCAGTTTCATTTTTAACTACCCTGAACAATTTAGTGTCGTCTGCAAACTTTGCTACCTCAGAATTCACTCCTACATCCAGATCATTAATGAATAAATTAAAAAGTAACGGACCCAAAACTGAACCTTGGGGTACGCCACTTCTCACCTCTTTCCACCCAGAGAAATGTCCGTTTATTACCACCCTTTGTTTCCTACAGTTTAGCCAGGTTCCAATCCAGGACAAGACCTGTCCTCTGATTCCATGGCTGAAGAGCTTATTTAGGAGCCTTTGGTGAGGGACTTTGTCAAAAGCCTTTTGAAAGTCAAGGTAAACAATATCAATTGGGTCCCCTTTATCTATGTGTTTATTTACACCCTCAAAGAATTCTAACAAGTGAGTAAGACATGATTTGCCTTTGCAGAAACCATGTTGATTTTCTTTCAGCAATGCCTGTTCTTCTATGTGCCTAGTAATATTTTCTTTAATAATGGTTTCCATCACTTTGCCTGGAACTGAGGTTAAACTGACTGGTCTATAATTTCCTGGATCACCTCTGGATCCTTTCTTGAAGATCGGTGTTACATTTGCCTCCCTCCAGTCCTCGGGTACAGTGCCTGATCTTAGAGAAAGGTTATATATCTTAGCTAGAAGTTCAGCAATTTCACACTTGAGTTCCTTAAGAACTCTGGGGTGGATGCCGTCTGGACCTGGTGATTTGTTGACATTTGGTTTAGTAAGGCATATGAGAACATCCTCCTTGTTTATCTCTATCTGTTTTAATTCTTTTAATTCCCTCCCTGAAAAAACTGACTCAGCTGCAGGCATATGTTGTCTGTCCTCCTGTGTGAAAACGGAGGCAAAGAAGTTATTTAGATGATGGTGGGATATTCTCTGGGGAGGGCTTTCCAGAGCCAGGGGGCCACCACCGAGAAGGCTCTCTCCCTCGTCCCAACCATCTGCCTTTGAGACGGAGGCGGGACCGAGAGGAGAGCCTCCCTAGCAAGTCTTAGAGTCCACGCCAGTTCATAGGGGGAGATGTGATCATGAATAAAGGCTGGACCTGAACTGTGTACTTAAAATGTATCATAGCCAGGCTAAGCATCCAATGGTCCTTTAACTGTCCTCATCAGTGATGGCTGTAACAATTACGGAATCTTCCAGAGTCTTCTTGGGCGTTGTAGTTCTTACAGAGAATATGTATAGAATTGTCAAGCTAAGCTACCCTTTGTAAATAGATAATATTCTGGTCTATCACGCTAATGTAGTATGGGGTATAGAGTCTGACTCCACAATTGTGTTATACATTAACAATGCAGAACACAGGGATGAAATCTCCACTTGCTTCATCCTCACAAGCAGTCATAAGTAACACCAAACCTATTATCCTGTCCTCATAAGATGGTGAGATATTGCAGACTTCATAAGAAATCAGAAATCAGAATTGAGTGGTATTATGTAAATCAAAATTCTACAAACAAAATAGGCAACACAATAATGGTGTAATGCTATGGTCGAGAATACTAAAAGAGAAGTGAGTTTCTTAAAATGGAGATATTGGCTCCATCCACGCTGCCACATAATGCATTTTGAAATGGCATTATATGATCAGTGTAGACTCAAATAATGAAGTGAATGTGCATTATGTGAGTCTACCCTGACCATATAATGACATTTCAAACTGTATTATATACTGTAGTAGTCTGGATGGGGCCATTGAAGGTACAATTTCAAACAGTTCCAATAAGGAATCAAAATGGGAGATGTCTAAAAAACAGAGTGGATGTTTAAGGAACTTTAAACTGAGCTAAGATTTAAAAGGGACATGTACCAAAAAAAGGTAAATGAGAAAATCACCAAATAAAATTTCAAGTGAACAGTTATCATGTGTAGGGTAAAAGTCTGAAAAGCTAAAACACAGAATGGGTTTATTTATTATTCATTTACTTACTTCATTTCTATCCCGCTCTTCTCATCCTTCAGGGGACTCAGAGCGGCATACAACATACATCTAGGCAAAAATTCATTGCCTCAGTATTGCTAGAGAGGTCAAAAAGGATTTTAAAGAGTATATCTTAGAAAAAGGAAATTGTAGGACCACTACATGAAGCTACACCACAACTTCTTTGTCTTCTCCCAAAGTAAAAACAGTGCTTAACTTGGGATAATGGAGCAAATAATGCACATGTGGAAATGCAACAAAGGTAGAAAGGTGTAAAAATACCTGGCTAATATAAATGAATTCAAGTCTCCAGGGCCAGATGAACTACATCCAAGGGTATTTAAACAACTGGCAGAAGTAATCCCAAAACCACTGGCAAATAATATTTTAAGAATCCCCAAAAGACAAGAGAAAGCCCAGTAGTCTGGAGGTTTTAGAAAGGAAAGGAAAAGAAAAAAGGACCCAAACAATTACTGCCCCCAATTGACTTGATCTGATCCCTATTTCAACTACAAAAGTAATGATAATGATATGTATCCTGTGATTCATAATGAAGGATCCCCTGATAAAATGAGTCCTAGGGTTAGAAGGTAAGCTTTATCAGTTAAACTACTCTACCCCAACCTTCCCATCTTTCCTGGTCTGGGCGTTTTCACAGAAGCAATACTTATAATACACTTTCACCACCGATTTTCTGAAGCCTGATCCTTATTTATTGTTTCAAGCATGATCTAACCTCCGGTCTCCTAGGCTTATGTGATATCTTCTTTACCTTGGGAAGCACTAAAGTTCAAAGTTCAAGTTACTCTGCTTTGACTCAGGCTTTGAGTTTCATCCAAATCTAATACATATCTCTGGCTTTTCCGCTGTGCCTTTTTAATTTCTAGAATTGCTCTCCTCAATGCTCCCATTCTTGGAGTCTATCCCCACCCCCACTTACCGGTAAAGGATACTATTCCACTTATCTCTCCCTGAGTTTTTAATGCTTTATATGTGTGCCTGCGGCCCGCCCTGCCCTTGTGATGTTGACATCTAGTTGTATATTGGGTTTTTTTGTTTTTTATTTATATGTATGTATTTTTATTGTGTTATCGCTGATGTTTTGATTTGATTTTATTGTAATTTGTTGTTTGGGCTTGGCCTCATGTGAGCCGCCCCAAGTCCCCATTGGGAGTTGGGGGCAGGGTGCAAATAAAGTTTATTATTATAATATTATTATTATCTCTAATTCAGTGCATATACTGAACAAAACTTAAACAGTGGCAAAAGGATACCTCAGTGTATACAGTACTCTGCCGTCATTCCAGATCCGAAGCATCCGGTTGGGAGTGGTAATCCAGTGAGCATCAGCCTTCTTTGAATTTCGGAAGAATGTGTCAGGTATCCATATCTTCCCAACCATGTTGCTGTTTAACCTTAGTACTTTAATAGTGCTGTTGAATCTCAGTCTTCTGTCATACCATGTTTGGGCAAAAAATATATCTATTGTATATTCCTGCAGTATTAAAATATATATCAAAATTCTGTAAGATCTCAAGAAAATCCCACTTTTCAAAATCTCTGCAATCTGGCTACATAAACTCTTTTTAAAAACCATTTCATAGAGGAGACCAAGTTAGTTACATCAGTAGCCAGATCCACAAAAGAACTGCATTTCTGATTTTAAGATGATATATGTGCTGTTGTTACATGTTTACAATGCTTTTTTTGGTTTTGTTTCAAAAGCGTCTTGAGAAACTGGAAGTTGCTTCTGGTGTGAGAGAATTGGCTGTCTGAAAGGACCTTGCCCATGGGACACCCAGATGTTTTACCATCCTTTGGGAGGCTTCTCTCATGCCCCTACATGAGATGCTGGAGCTGAAAGAAGGGAGCTCACCACACTCCCCGGATTCGAACTGCCAACCTTTTGATCAGCAGTCCTGCTGGCACAAGGGTTTAACCCATTGTGCTACTGGGGGCTCCATGTTACAATGTTAAAAGAATGCAATATTTAACTACACTGTTGGTTAAGCTATTTTTCCTAGACCTTTGCGATGTTCTACAGCAAAACAAAATATCAATTAACAATATTGAGCAGAGTTGTGCATCAAGCCACCTGTATGGAATTGTGATCCCCTTTACCTGGGGTACTACTCTAGCTAGCAAGCTCTTTTATAACACTATGTAGGACATCCTGCAGCACATTTTGCTATAGTTTTTCAGTGTATATCTCTTAGGGCCCTTTCACACAGCCATATATCCCAGAATATGAAGGCAGAAAATCCCACAATTTCTGCTTTGAACTGGGTTATCTAGACTCTAGAGGCCCTTCCACACAGCTGAACAAAATCCCACATTATCTGCTTTGAACTGAAATATATGGCAGTGTAGACTCAGATAACCCAGTTTAAAACAGATATTGTGGGATTTTCTGCCTTGATATTCTGGGTTTTATGGCTATGTAGAAGGGTCCCAAGTCTACACTTAGATAATATGAAAATTTCCACCTTGATATTCTGGGATATAGAGTCTCAACCAATTCAACACAGTTTGTGGCAGCCACAAAAATGAAGTTTTTGGAGTTTGTGCACATTTAAAAAGGAAATAACACTTTCAAACCAGTAACAGCACATTTTTTCAATTTATTTGCATTGTGTAATTCAACAGAGCTCCACTAAGCAAAATATAAAATAAAAGTAATATTTGTGATTAAATTTCTGAATAAAACAAACTGAAAGATCAGTGCTAATAACCCTGACATAGTTAGTCAACCTTTGTAGTAACTAATGGAAATGATACCAGGTCTAGAAAGTTGATTAAAAAGCAACATATAACTTCTGCTCAGTTCTTAGTAGTCATCACTTCTTATCAACAGGGGTGGGGTAAAATGGGGAGAAAGGCATCTTTCACCCACTCTCATGTTTTTCTGGATTCAAGTCCAATTATATATTTCACATGTAAGTATATACTGGCAATCATTAACAGTAAAATTCAAATATGGTTAAATTTATGACCATTTTTTACTTACCATATTGATCGCATTCACTGGACCAATGCTATTGACATACATATCAGTATGAATGACTGTTGGCTGCACTGTAATAAAAGAAATAACAAAAGCTAATTCCACTAGAAGTATAACATCTAGACCACAGATCACATTCTTATGTATAAAATGTACATTTAAAGCAGCTCCTCTCAGTCTGTTGCCTTTCAGACCAGATTATTTAAATTTCCCACCACCCCTAAATATGCTGCATAGGCATAATGGGTACTGTAGGTCAACCTATCTAGAGGGAAGAGTAAAGTTGATTTAAAGGAAATAGTTCCATTTCTGTCAGATAGGTTTACATACAAAGGTATCTATTTAAAAAATAATATATTTTGAGAGAAAGGGAGAGAAAACACTTGGGTATTTGAAATGTATGTTGTTCTGTAAATGAAAATAATCCTGTATTATTACTTGGATTACTGCTATAAAGAAAACTGATTTCATTTTATTCTACTACATTATTAATGTTACTATAATCAAGGCAATGTTTGTGCTTGAAACCTATTTGGAAATAAAACTGGACATTTGTATACCTATCCATGTGTGTATGCAGATGGCTCTATTATGTTTTTAAAATATATTAAAATATTTTACTTTAGAGACCCTTCTTATTAAATCTCTATGGCATTAACTGCAGGAAGTATTGGAGATATAGGAAAAGTTCCATCTAAAAACTATTATTACTACCAGTACTACTCTCATTCTTACTCACAATATTGTTATAATTGGCATTGCAATGTATAAACTTAAATTACTATTCATTTACTCATTTTTAACGTTAATGTTGTAAATATTGAATGCTACCTGACACTAAGAAAGCTAAAAAAGATCCTCAAGTGTAAAGACAAACCACTGAATACATTAAAATCATAATCATTCATATTACCATATTTCAGCTTTCTATATATGGTTTTGAAAACTAGACAGTGAAGAAAGCTAACAAGAAGAAAATCAACTCATTTGATATGTGCTGCTGGAAGAGAGCTCTGTAGACTGCAAAAACTGAACAAACTAATTGGTCTTGGAGCAAATCAAACCTAAGCTTTTCTTAGAAGAGAAGATGACAAAGCCTTTGGACGTATGAAATAACACAAGCCACTAGAAAATCAAAGCTAACTTAATGGTAAATAAGAACAACAACAAAAACAACAAAAAACAAAAGCCTTTAACAACACACAAAATACCAAATGTCCTTTACAAACATACACCTGTTGAACAGTAATGTTCAAAATAATTCTGAAAAGGCTACCGTTTGGACTTCCCTCTGCTATTAATGCAGAGACTGCTTGGGACTTCTTGAAGCAAAATTAATTGAGCAACATTGGTTTGTTTCAGAACTAAAATAAATGTTTCAAAGCTTAATAACAAGACGTGAGCTTTTGGAACCCTGAACCTTTTTTCTGGTTGGATTAAAAGCCATGTCCCAAGGCTAAAAGGACAAGCAAAATAAAGATTTTCTTCTTTTTCAGGCTGAGTGCTACTGAGGCAACTGCTGAAGACCATATTTAGTGTCCAGCTTCACCAAACTTTCTCACCATTTGTTGTGCATCCATGAAACATTTCTACAAAAAACCCTGACGTGTGTAGCCACAGTGTCCCTACAGCATAAGCTTGAAGAGGTTGTCAAAACTCACATCTGGCATTATTGTGCTGTTTTCCTGATAATGCTTGAAAGCCTTTCATGATATAATGCACTTGACTTTGTTCATGAACACTGGGTGAGGATCAACAAGAATTTTCCTTTTGTTTGGATCCCGTATTCTCTCCTGCTCTTGTCATTATATGTGTATGTAGTTGAATAGTTCTGCAATCCGGCTGTTACATCTTGTGACACATTTATTGGTGTATGGCATTCTTCACAAAGAGAGAAACTGACCTCCAGCCTGATAATGCCTGTGTACTAAGACTTGAGTCACTTAAATCAACCATAATAGAAGTTGTGCAGAGTAGCTGAATGTTAAATCACAGTGAAACAATATAGTTCTAACATATTTGCCTTGCCCTTGATGTCAGACACTTCCACACTCATAAATTCCCAGACATTGAGACAAACACTGTTTTCAATATTTTTAATCACTGTGAGCTGTAACGTTTTTTTAAAAAAGCCCAAATAAATCACGCTAATCAGAAATGTATATTTTAAACATTTGTCTCATAAAGTTTGGCTATTAAAGAACATTTTCATTTTCAGTAGTTTATTTTATGTATGTTTCCACCATTTACTTCATTACTAATTGAAATATTTTCATCTCTTCCTTTCCTTTCTATTTAATTCTTGTTGGAAAATGTAATAGTATTCTTACCTCCTATATCTGGCCTGAGCTTGTTGTCATATCCCTCCAGTAGACCATTCAAAATAAGAGTAACATCACTCTCATGGATTTTGGGGGTTAAAACCCAGGTTTTGTTGGTTGTATAATCTTCATAATCATCATCACTTTTTTGACTAGAACTATTTTTAAAAGAAAAAGAAGAGAACACTGGAGTCACATGATAGTCCAACATAGTGATTATATTCAAGGGCAACTTTATTAGAAAACATCATTACCAGACAACCCCTTTTAAATATGGACAAAACAGAAAGAAACTACAGAATACCATTTACTGACTGGTATTCCATTGTAGTGAATTTTCAAATGTATTTTCTCTTTTCTGTCATGCAAGATTTTTTGTTTGTTGAAATTAAGTGTTTCAGAACAGTCAATGTATCACCCATACAGCAGTATATATGACATACAGATTGATTGATTGACTGATTGATTGGATTATGTCCTGCTTTTCTCTTAACATGGATCCCAAGATGCCTTACAACAAAAATATAACTATAAATCTGCAGAGAAAACTCTTTTTGAATGAAATTAAATTGTCCATCATTTTAAAACATTGGTAATTAAAACGTCATCATGGCTGATCACTTATGACTGAGTATGATTGTATTCCAGAGGTAGAGTCTGTAAATAACTCTGAATATCTATTCTGGATCCATATGGTCTTTCACACTGTAGACATAGATTACCAGATTGGGAGTGATCACAACAAGTGTTTGCTTGACTTGTCTTCCTCTTGATATATTTCTTCCTTTTGCCCTGCATTCATGACTCTTCCAAATCTATAGTACCATTGTTAACTGCTGACTTCCAGTTACACTGCTGAAGTACCAGGGCTAAAATCCTTCTCCACAAAGAGTTAATGACCATATGTCTGTCTGTTTTTTCTGAAAGGTCTTGAAAAGGGAGAGCAAAGAAGGGCCAGTAGACTCCAAATAAAAATGATTTAACCACCAGTCACTGAGAAGCCCTCTCATATGTCCTCACCAAATTGGTTCTTCTACACAGACAACCCATGCTGGGCCACCTTTATTTTGGCGCAGAGACTCCCTTCCACTGGCTTGGAGGCAGGAGGGAGTACCTACTGCCCAGCCATACTAAAGGGCTTCGTTGTCCCTGTACAGCTATCCTAGGTGCCCCCTCCAATTGTGTTGCAGCAGATCACAGCAGATTACATAGGGGCATAGTCTGAACCTAAACTGTACAGATCTGTAAAGGCCATAACCACCACATTGAAGTCTGTCTTGGAACTGGTAGCAAGTATAGCTGTCTCAACAGGGGAATGGTATGTTCCCTGCAACCTGACCCAGTCAGTGTTCTAGCTGCGCCACTTCAAGCCTATTGACTTTTCTACAAAGTTGTGATAGGGAGCCCCACATTCAGTGTTACAATGATCTAAACAGGATGTAACCAAGGCACTATACTGTACCATAAACTCTGTATTGACTTGATATTGATATTGAAATAGAGTAATTAGAAGCAAATTAAGACAGGGAACAATTGAACTTAATGTAATATATTTTACTGTATTATAAAAACTGCTTTGTGAATTAAATATGCAATTTTAGTTTTTTTAAATTGGCTGGTTGCTTGAGCTACAGTTAACTGAGAGTCTACTGTATTGCGACTAATTTCTGCATTTCTGCTGATGTAAGCTCACAACTGTCTCCTTCAAGGTACAAAAGAACAAGCATTTCTGGTTGTAACCCATTTTTCCTTTAAAAACCTTCCTATGTTTTTTTCATATTGTAGAATATGTTAGCCTTATTTTTCATAGCGTAGTAGAACATCCTCAGAATCTAGTATGGGAATTTTAAATGGCTTAGCAATGTGTCCTTTCTCTAAAATATCTCTTGGTTGCGCTTTTGTTTGTTTTTTTGCTATCATGCTTGCCAAAGTGTCATTGCTCAGGCGCCTCGCAACCACAACACATCATATAATGAGCTTTCCTTGTTTTATTGACTATAAAAAATGAGGTTTGTTAATTAGCATTGTGCTACACCACATGCATCTAGGTACAATCAAACAGGGGCACTAATAATTAAACTGGTGAGGTAAGCACAGGTTTGTGAAGCTGTCTGCAATTCTAACCAACTAATTGCATTTCTAATAGACAAATCTCACTGTCTCTGAAGCTCCAGCCCACAAACTGGGAATGATGCCTTCTCTGAACATAGTTAACTGAATAATAATTTTCACTTCATAAGAAACTTAGGAGAAACCTCATTGGTTACCCTCTTTTCCAGCGAACTGGTTCTGGAGACAAATGGCAGATTTGCTTGTTCAAATACACATAGGAATCTAATCGAAGCAGTTTCATAATGATGGAGAAATTTGATTGTGTGTGTAGAAATATGAAAAATATTTATAAATTCATCATCTTTGCTGAAAAAGAATATTGTGTTCATTCCAATAGGGAAAAGAAAATGTAATTTCTAGATTTTAGAAGGGAAATTGCATGATTTGTTATACAACAAAGGTTGTTTATGTATTTAAAAAAATCATGTAATAAATTTTTGTGCCTGAAATATTGTATTTGTCACAAAGGTCAGGCTAGCAACCTGACAGATTTACAATGGCACAAGTTTGACTTAACATCATCATAAGTAACCTGTTTCCTCTTTGGTTATTGCAGTAGTCAGAATTCTTAATAAACCTCACAAAATGACCAAAATATTCCCTGGTCTCACTTTTTAGCTATTTCAGTCCATTCCATGTTTATTTGATGGCCAGTATCAAGCAGAGGGGCACTGAAAAAGTGTCTTGACTACGTGATGGTGCCTGCTAGGACTTCCAGAGGCATCTGGAAGGTCCTCAGGAATGATGTCAGGTATGTGAATATGAAGTAAAATTGGCACAAATTAAACAAACATTTTCATTGGTTGATCTCTGTGCTATTTAATAATTTAAGGTTTCATCTTTGTTAGAATATTGCACTCATCTCCTCACTCAAATGATAGTTCCAATCTAACGATCGAAACCTTCTGACAACAGACATTTTGCCTCACATCTTAGTTTGCAAAATAGAGTATAATAGATATAAAAATAATACAGATAAAAATTCTACATGATAGTTTGACAAAAAGAAAAACATAAGTTTTTGGTCCCAAGACATTACAGATATTACAAATATGTACCCCAACCACTAAAAACACATACTATGGTGGATTTCTTTTTATTTGATTGTGTTGTTTGTTTGTTTTTAAAGAAATTGTACATTGCAAGTAGCAGAAATCTGGCACAACTGCTTTCAGTCCTATCATTCTAGTTCCATGTAGATACTATAAAATTAATTTGGAGTAAAGGTAAAAGTTGTCGCCTGACATTAAGTCCAGTCGTGTCTGACTGGGTGTTGGTGCTCATCTCCATTTTTAAGCCAAAGAGCCAGTGATGTCTGTAGACACCTCCAAGGTCATGTGGCCAGCATGACTGCATGGAGTGCTGTTCCCTTCCCGCTGGAGTGGTACCTATTGCTCTACTCACATTTGTATGTTTTCAAACTGCTAAGTTGGCAGAAGCTAGGAATGACAGCAGAAGCTCACGCCACTCCCCAGATTTGAACCTGTGACCTTTTGATCAACAAGCTCGGCAGCTCAGTGGTTCAACCCACTGTGCCACCGGGGCTTCCCTTAATTCAGAGTACAGGGATATAATTATTTAATAGCTGCTTCTCATAACAATTAAAACATAATTTAACAGTTTTCTTTTCATTGCAAGACAGTATTTCAAAATGACACAGGTTTGAAAGCCTATTTCCTGTTTTATCCAAAAATGAAGACGATTTTCCATAAAATCAGCATGTGCTATGTAGAAAAATTGTTATGTGGACAGAAAATTCCATTTCCCCACCAAAAAATACTGTTTTTTGTCATATGTAAAATTTACATATAATAAATCACCAATTGCAGTATTGTGGACATGGTGTTGCATTTTCTGGGTAGGAAATAATATTTCAGTATATTGATATATCATTTTTTGCATTAAAAATTTGCTTGAATAGTTTGTTTATTGCACAGAAAATTTGAGTTTCTGCCCAAAATAACCACAGACCTCATATGATTTTTACTCAAAATACATTCTGAGCCTTCAAGATTTTTGCTAATCCTGGATATTTTTTGTCAAGGTTTCTCAAAGGTTAAAAATCATGTTTTTCAACCATTTTTCTAATCTTTCATAAGTACTTTCCATCCCTGCTGGAAGATTAAAGTGGATGAATGTTAAATTTGAAGTTTTTCCTGGTTGTATATTAAGAAATATGTACTTACACTTGACTGGGCTACAGATTAGTTTGTCAAGTTGGAATTTTCAACCTTTTAAATCCAGATAATATCTTAAATTGCCAATAAAATATCCTTGCACCTTTTCCTAGGTAAATGATTTGTGTGATTATAGGTAGAAAAACTACTGGTTTTTTCACATAATTGTCAACTTTGTGTAATAGTTGCACCCCCACCTTTGGGGTCCCAATTTTGGTCTTTCTGTCTTCCTGGCACAACAGTCATACCCTTGATTTATCTGTGAAAGCCTCCATTTGCTCACCCATCCACACAAAGGCCCATGCACCCTCTTCACTCACTTGCCCATTAGTCTGCCCATCCTCTCGCCTATCTGCCCATCCGTTCGCCTACTCAAAGAAACTCATGAATGCACTCTCCCACTTGGTTGTCCATCAATTCACTGATCATTCCCTTCTAAGAATGGCACTTCAAGCAGATTTTTTTTCCTTGCATAACTGTCATACCGCTTTGTTTAAAAAAGTTGGGGGTGGGGGAGTATCAACTACTATGGGATGAAATATGGTATACTTGAATCTCCTGTTTGAAATACATAAATTTGCCACATAGGCCTTTAGTGATGAAACACTGAATGGATACACTGTTGCTTGTATGATATCAAACTTGTTTATCTCTTGATGCCTTAGATTAAAGCAATGTAGACAGCATAGCTCTATTTCACACCTACCTCTTAAAATGGTGGGGGTTTTTTTGCAATTTGATTTCAAATATCTTGCTTGGCTCATGTTCCTACTTCAGCATCATTTCTCTATCATAGCTAATGGAAAAATGAAGTTCCTTGCTTCAGTTTTACTGATATCCCTTCCAAAAAGGAATAGAGAAAACACAGTTGACCTACACTCAGCTATGACAACCAAGATTCATCAAAGGGTAGCCTTGCAGTGCAATAGCTGTGTATGGGTTCATAAAATACTGCCTCTCAGGAAGGAAGATAGTTAGATAGATATTCAAGGATAACAATATATACATCTGTCTGCCATTTATCACTTCCATTTCTAGCCCATGCTTTGTTCCATCCAGTTTAAATTGGTTCTTTTTTTAAAAAAAAGAAAGAGGGAAAACAGAACTTTTTATTTATATTTTTAAATAATGGGTAATTGGGTATATTTTGGAGCATATTTTTCAAACTGATATATCACTTGCACACATCCTCAAATGACGCTACTATTCATATTCATATGTGTGCATTTATATGCATAATACTAACAATTTTATTTCTTACATTCCTCGCCTCATGTCTCAAGGGGGTTACAGAATAATTAAAATACATAAACATTGAAAAAATATTTTGCAATGTTTCGAATGTATATATTACTAGCTATGCCACCTTCAGCCAATTAGTATTATGGCTTCTGAAACATAAACCATGCCCCATTTGAGAACATTCACTAACTGATCTCTGTTAATTGTGTAACCTGTAAATGCTGAATATTTCTGACCCATAAACAAGACTTTTCAAACAGCCCCTAAATGGTGACAAAATAGAGCTTGGAAATGTTGCTTTGGTCTACAATACCCAGGATTGTAGGCACGGTTAGGTTCGGTCAGAATATTCGTAATTCGGAATAAATTTGGAAAGATTTGCTTTTTGAAGATATTTCAAAGTTTTTAGGTAAATAGGAAGTCCCTTTGCCCTTCCAAAGCTTTTTCTGCCATTTTTGTTACGAAGCGGTGAGTCGGAAATGATACAGCGTTTCCAAGCTTCTCTTCCCTGGCCTTGGCTCAAGCCTTGGAAGCCGTGTGAAATCAGAGTGGATGAATCCCCCTCCTTTCCTCTCCCATTCTGCTTGGGTCCTGGAAAGCTGTGTTCAAGCAGCTTGGATGAATTTCCCCCCCTTCCTTTCCCCTCCCATTCTGCCTGGGTCCTGGAAAGCCGTGTTAAAGCAGCCTGGATGAATTTCCCCCCTTCCTTTCTCTTTCTCTCTGTTCTCCTCTCCTTCTTCCCACTCTTTTCCTCCTCTTCCTCTGCTTAAGTGGCTGAGGGGGAAAAAGAAAGGGCCCGAGGATGGTAGGAATGGTGGGAGTTGAAGTCCAAAACACCTGATCTGCTCTCAGCCCCCATCTACATTGCCATGCAATGCACCTTGAAACTGCATTATTTATATGTAGACTTCTATCATGCAGTTTAGCTGCCTTCTATGATTCTCCATAATGCAGTAGGTCTGCAGTTTGAATCCTGTTTAGCAGTTTGGATCTAGTTTTGCAGTTTGATGCACCAGCGGAAAGGTACAGTCATGCTGGTGACATGACCTTGGAGGTGTCTATGGACAACATGTCTCTTTGGCTTAGAAATGGAGATTAGCATCACTCCTCAGAGTCTGACAGGACTAGACTGAATGTCAAGGGGAAAGCTTTACCTCTACTTTGATATCCTGAATTACGTGAAAGAAAGAGGAGGAGGAGGATCGCATCCTCCACCATCCTCTGCATTGACAGCCGAGACAGGCCTGGAGTGTAAGAGCCCCTCGGCCAGGAGTAGAAGAGCCCCTGAAGTTTCCCCAGTGCCAGTGCTGTTTTTTTTACAACGGTGAATGCATGTGGAATTCAATTCCAAATCGAACCACCAGTGCCCCCTATATCTGAAACAAGTTTTGAACCATTTGTTTTGGATCAACCAAGCATGCTAGACATATTTGACACTCTTCAACATTGCCTGTTTGACAGGAATAGTATCAATTAATCCCACTTTTTCAGCTGCATTTTTAAGATGTCCCAGTTCATCTTCACTTCTCCCACATTCTCCTTCATCTTGTCTTATTTCAGTTGCTACCATCAGATTTCAAAGAGGAGAAATAGTTTTCACTTAACACAGTGGAGGGAAGAAGGGAGGAAGGAGTAGAAGGTTGTCTTTTCTCATGAAAAAGCAAATAGCTGGCACGTGTGTTATGATTGAAAACATTGTGTAACTTTTCAAAAATACATGTTTCCAGTTTGACAGTGTTATTTCCTGTTTAATTGTGTGGTACTTACTTTGAAAGTAGTTGTTATAATCCAGAAACTTCATTTCTGTGGCTGCCACAAACTATGTTGAATTGGTTGAGACTATGATATACAATAAATATCGTATTTGTTGAAAAACTATAGCAAAATGTTCTGTAGGATGCCCTGCAAAAATATGTTTTGCAGTTTAATAAACCTTTTCCATGTTTTTATGATAGAGCCAATTAGGAAATGACATTTATAACCCAGGAACAAAATCCATGTTGCCATTATGACCATACTCTATACTTTTGTTTGGCCATGTATGTCCCAGCATTCATCTATGAAATGCTGGAGGGTAGAATGTTGAATAAGCAGCCTAAAAATCCCCAAAGCACCAGATTCCTCAAAGCTAAGCAGGGTCAGCTCAGAGTACAGAACTCATTGAATGGAGACCACCAAAAAAAAACCTTCAGGAGCTGTAATCTATATATTTCAGGAGAAAGAAATAGAAAAACTGCCTCTGAATAATCCATGTCTATGAAATGTATGGGGTTTACATACATTATGTTCAGTATGCAACTTGAACACACACACCTACACACACAATGTTGGCTAGAAGATTCTAACAGCCATGGAATCATTATACAAGCAGAAAAAAGGTTTATACAATTTTGCACCCAAAGGGGAACTTTTAGATACAATTTCAGATATTCTAGGCAATTAATGCTATTAATGCACTGTGAAAAGAACGGGGAAAAGCTCTATAAGCTATATGTTTATTTATACCCAGCTTTTTCTCTCCACAAGGAGACACAAAGTGGCTTACATTAAAAATATTTCAATACAGTTTAAAATATACAAATATACAAACCTTAAATCAGAATTCAATATAATTTGTATTTTAAAAATTCAGCTAAAAGTGTAGCCACTATTTTTGCGTGTGTTCAATTCTGGCTGTTTAAACCCACTAATGTCAGTGGGACAAAATATACATTGACTAAAGAATACCTCTGCCCCCCCCGGGAGCTGCTGAACTTGCTGACTGAAAGTTTGGCAGTTCAAAACCAGGGAGCAGGGTGAGCTCCTGCTGTTAGCCTCAGCTTCTTCCAACCTAGCAGTTTGAAAACATGCAAATGTGAATAAATCAGTAGGTACCTCTTCTACAGGAAGGTAATGGTGCTTCATGCAGTCATGCTGGCCACATGACCTTGGATGCATCTATGGAAAGCACATGCTCTTTGGCTTAGAAAAGGAGATGAGCACCACCCACCAGAGTTGGACACAACTAGACTTAATGTTACCTTTTTACTAAAGAATACCAGTGAAATGTATACAACACTTGCATATTTAGTATCATGTCTCGTCATCTGAATCAGCATATCTCTTTGGGGATGCTTCAGCTGAATATTAATCTGTCTCTGGGGGCTTTTACATCTCTTTTTGCATGCTTCCAACCCGAGCACCTATCCTCTGGACTCTCCCCTCCCACTAATTCAAATAAGACTGTTGTAATAGTTGGCTATGATTCGCATTGGATTCATGGAAGTTCCTTTTTTGAGATACTATCTTTCAACCAATCTACTAACACATTTCACTGGGATCTATGTAGAAATTCTTAATTGCTGCTGCATATAGTCTGCATATAGTCTGTTATGACTATGACAGTGGCTCATTATCACTTGTTAATTTAGTTACACCCTAAAGGCACATCTAAACTAACCACTTAGGTCAGTGTGAAATTGACATAAAAGAAGAAAGAAACTTCACTTCTGTGGATGATTACATGTGAAATCCTGGAACTATTTTGAGGCCTGGATGATGTTAGTACACAAGACAGAGGTTGATGTTGAACCAACCAGGACCCACAAGAGCTGTAGCTTCATAGCCATTATGGAGTTGTGTTTTTTCCCAACTCTCCCTACAACAATGTGTATGAGCAGAGCACCAATCCCTTTATTGGTTTCACCATCCAATGTAATTTACACTTAGGTGCCCAGATTCACTTTATGGATTCTATTTTAGATTATTCCCTCAACTTTTCTTAACCCAGTTTAAAGCCCTTAAGGCACAGTTCTGATGCATTTAAAGCATCTAAACAAAGTTTTATCAAACTGCCTTCAAACAGCATTAAGTGAGTAGGTCATGCCCATGTTCCGCTTTAGCCGCTGTCCTGGGGTGTCACGCTATCTAATTTCTGAACTGTACCTGGGGGTTTTGTATTTTGCTGTTTTAACTGTTTAATTGTCTTAGATGTTTTATCGCATTGCTTGTGTGTAGTTGTACCTTCGGTTCCTGTGAGCCGCCGCGAGCCTCAGGGAGTCGGCGGCATAGAAACCCAAATAATAAATAATAAATAAATAAATAAGTGATCAGTGTAGATTTGCCTTTAATATATCTTGATTGGACCTAACTAATTTCAACCCTGCTTGTTTGAATGTGTCCCTTCTCTTGTAGGCCACATTTTATGAAACAGGATGGATGATGGCATTTTGAGGATAAGACTCAACATTTCAAACATCTCCATTCAAGATTAAAACCTGAAACAAATTCCTTCTTTCTCACCTCCACCTGAACAGTGGAGCAACCAATCAGCACTATCTAATATGAGTAATATGATACTATAAGATGTTACTAAAAGTTTCAAGCAACAAGAAAAGCTTCACAACAAGAAGGCCTTATCTTTTTTTTATTTTCTCCTACCAATCTCTATTCTTTTCCACTTCTTTCTTTATTACATTGTTCTCACACTTTCATTGTAACCAAGAAATCTTCTATGTTATGAATCATTGTAACTCTTTAAATACTTTGTTTGATCTGACGATAAACTTTTATTTGCAAACTTAATAAAAACACTTAAAAAAAGAAAGACAGCCTTATCTTTTTAGCAGGCTTGGGGTTTTGCCTGAACTTTTAACATATGGCTTATAGTAAATTTTATGTGCTCGTTCCATCTTGAGTTCAAGTTGTAATTACAATTTTTACTCCTGTTTAAGAAAGCAGAATGTGCATGGGTGGAGATCGGATTCATCGGATGCTGAAAAAGGAATACGTAAGATCTTAAGCTTTCTACTAGCTTTAAAAATATAGGTGTGAGCTGACAGACGGCAGAATCCAATGTCAGCTGAGAAATCCTCTAGAGCTAGCTTTTTTTGTAAGCAACAAGAGATACAAGGAAGAGGCAAGGGGAGAAGAAAATTTCTGTATGTGTTTACATTACACCAATATGACCCAACTTGGTGTAATATAAAGATTGCTGAGAATTTCTTTATCAGATAAAAACCTATGCCAAAATCTATTAATCTTTAAAATACCATGAGACTTACTTTAATAATAATTTGGTAATCTCAGGCAAGCAGAATTGGGTTATTCAAATTTATTTATTTAATATTATTATTTAAAACTTTTATATCCCGATCTTCTTGACCTCCGCAGAGGGACTCAGACCAGCTCACAGCAAGGATTCAATGCAATAATACAATCTAAAAACATCATACAACAACAAAAGATTAAAATACATATAAGATAAAATTACAAATAAGCCAAATTGCCAAGATAAAATCATGTCCACTCAGTCCGTATGTGTGGTCAATAACTTTGTTCTGTGGCCAGCCTCAGCCATAGCCAGGATTTCACTAGCCTCCTAAAGGACAGGAGAGAGTGGGCAGATCTGATCTCAATTGGGAGAGAGTTCCATATCCTTTCATGTTGAGGAACTTCTCAAATGATCTGTATTTCATCCAGTATAGAATGTAAACCTCACCATGTCTACACAAATCACATCTGGTCTCTCTCTCTCTCTCTCTCTCTCTCTCTCTCTCTCTCTCCCCTGTCCAAATCCCCCAGAAAAGAGCACTTAATTTTCTTTAATTGAAATCTTGCTGCCTTCAATCAACTTAAAAAATTTAAGCAAATTTCCATTGATTGTGGTTTCTTTGATTAATATGATCTCACACTGTATTGCTGCCTAAAAAAATCCTTGAATTAGTCCATCTATGGTTCTTTGATTTGGAATGTTGTCCAAAAGGTAAATGATGATACTTCAATAGTCTTGCAAGCATATTGAATCTATCTTGAATCCTCCCACAATATGAGCTGTGTTGATAAGCCTGACTCATGCCTAATTTTGTGAATAGCAGTCCTTTTGCTATTGCTGCAAAATGATCTTCAAATTGAGATATAGAGTAATATACCACATCTGCACACAAAGACATCTCTTTGTAATACAGGTACAATGGGAGGCGAACATTCTGGAATGATTGAAATGTTATCAATCGTACTTGCTCCCTGTAGTGTTCTGAATTCCGCTTCTATTTTTGGCTCATTGCAAAAGGGACGAGTTTACAATAGCAAAATACACTGATAGGTTTTCCCAAAATTGCCGTATTTCCATTCATATCATTTAACTCCTCTTTGAAATCTTCCGAATGTATTCTAAATGCCTCTTCCTAGATCAGCCCTTCTTTCATTTTGAAATCCCCAAATTCTTCCTTTTAATTTAGGGCAAGCATAACCTAGAAATACAAAATGTAAAACTTCTGGGAATCATAAAGTCATAAGGCAGGACCCCCCAAACTAAGGCCCGTGGCCTGGAACCATCTCCTCAAGGCAACTTTCAAGGCCCCTGCCCCTTCACTTTCAGCTACCACGATCCTTGTCATGGGGGGGGGGGGGAGAGCAGGGAAGGAAGGAAAGTGCCACAAAGAGAGCCACGGGGACACTGTGAAAAAGGCCTCTCTCAGAGTGTTCTACTCCCCCTCAGTTACTAGCTTCCTACACAACAGTAGCAAACATGATAGCTATGCATGACCATCTTAAAGAAATAATAGCCATTTTGTATCCTAGGAAACAAAATGTCAAGGAAAAGAAAAACTGACACATTTGCATCACTTGTTATGGCTGGTAGTGACAAATATGGAACCGGACATTGACTATCTACTCAGCCAAATGCAGGCTCAAACTTACAACTAAAATACTGTTACATTTTTTGGTTTTAATTGTTCTTCATTTAAAATATTACATTGTTTTAATGGGGTTTTTGCACTATAAATAAGATATGTGCAGGGTGCATAGGAATTTGTCTGAGGGACTGTGAATGACCCCTCTGTTTAAAAAGGTTTGAGAACCCCTGTCATAAGGGCATTACTATTTATTTATTTATTTATTTATTTATTTATTTCTAACCTGCACTGAAGGAACTCAGGGTGGCTAAGAGAAGAGAACATTTTTGTGAAAAAACTGACATATACAATAATTATTAGCTTCATACTTTTAAAACTGTTTTAACAATATACAATGCTTAATTCATATTTTTGTTAGTATATAAAATTGCATGTATTGTATTGTATTTATGAAATTTACAACTATGAAAATCTTTGGTAAAACCCAATTGTGAAAATAGTCTTGTGACAAATTATGTTAGCCCTAAGGCTCCTGCCTCTCACCTTGCTCCTACAAACCACTCCATTGCTTTTGTATTTAAAACCCTAAAGTGACTAAACTTTTGTAGAAGTCAACATGCTTAATTTGCAATTAGATTTTTATATGTGTGACCAGCTTCTTTTTAAACCAGTTGTTTTCAACCTGTGGGTCGCCAGGTGTTTTGGCCTATAACTCCCAGAAATCCCAGCCAGTTTACCAGCTGTTAGGATTTCTGTGAGTCGAAGGCCAAAATATCTGGGGACCCACAGGTTGAGAACCACTGCTTGAAACAAATGGGCAGAGATGTATACTAAAACCAAAAAAACCAGAAGATTCAACTATCTATTGCAGCTCTATATTTATTTCAATGTAACAACTTCTTTTAACATTAGTCACTTGTCCTGAATTCTTCACTCAAAACTTTGCTACCACCTCCTGCCCACATATCAAAAACAAACAAACACATTTATCGATTAATCAAACCTTGACACAAGTCTTATCTGTTTTGTATGTATCTTTATCTACCCTCTCTTTTCCCTACCTCATTTTATTCTCTACTTGACCCTTCTTCTACCTTAACTGACCCCTATGACTGTTAGACAGCCAGGTTCCTTCTTTTTATATTTTTTTCTTGCCCAGCCATTCTCCCCTACAGCCAAACTAAATAATTTCCAGGGCCAAAACTGACTGGGAACTTTGTAGATGTAGATAATATCACATGTTTTGTAAACTGGAAATCATTTGCTAAATGGTTATATTTAGAGCACCATGCTGTGCACATCTATGAGACTAACTCCCAAGTAGTTGGGTAAGGAAGTAGGGAAAATGAAAACAGAAATCACAAATGTTAAAATAATCACAACCTAAAGGACCCATAATCGCAAATTGGCCAAAAATGATAAAAACTGTAATTTCAAAGCTCTTTAAAATATGCATAAGTCATTAGTGAGACACTTATCTCAAGAAGTGATATACTGCCCACCTTAGAGACAAACAGCAGTAAAAGCAAGTTTGATCCCTTTTCCCTGCACCAAGAAAGAATGGTGGCACTGGATCATCTCCTCCCCCCCCCCAGATTCTTATCTCGTCCCCCCAGCCTTCGCTGAGGGCTAGTGTTTTTAATATGTTTTAACTGCTTTGATGTTTAATGTGTTTTAACTGTTTAATCTGTTTTATTACTCACGGTGTTTATGCTTCTTCTGTAAACCACTCTGAGCTCCGGAGTGAGCGGTATACTAAATCGAAGTTAATAAATAAATAAATAAATAAATAAATAAATCATGTGGACAGTGGACCAGTTCAAATGAGAACCTGTCCAACCGTCCATAGCAACCCCAAAGTGTGGAACTGCTCTGGAGTTTTGAGAAATCAGATTGTGTCTATTGACTTATTGACTGAAATAGTATCATTAAGGGAAAGATGGCATTAAACTAGAATGAGGACATTGGGATCAAATGGTTATAATTCTTCCTATCAGTTTCTTAGGAGCAGGAAAATGGTGTTATACTCATGACCCATGCCTGTGGTCTCATCACAGGCATCTAACCGGCCATTAAGTGATAGTGGTCAGCTAGAACACATGGGCCTTTGGCATGATCTACCATTGTTTCTCCTGTTTGGAAAGAGAGGGAAAAAAAACACTATCTGAATCTTTAGGCCACCAGGAAATGCAGAGGCTGATATTTTCAAGAAAATAGGAGAAATGACCTTAAAATTAATCAATTAATTAGCTTGATACAGTTTCTTGTTTTTCAGATGTACTTTCAAAATGTCAGAAAATATTAGGCCTAAAATTTTGCTGTAGATAAACAAGATGGAAATAAAGGTGAAATTGGTAAAAAGAAAATGCTGGGTTATTATTTAAAGGTAATGGTAAATACCAACATGTTCTAATAACAGTGGCCTTTAACAGAGACAGAATTACACTATATAAAACAAAATTCACAACGCTTGTGACATTTATTATAACAGGCTTCTACATGTCTTCATTGATATTTTCAGATCTACAAAAAAACAACACATTTATTAATCAGTGATTAAATGTAGGACCTCATCAGACACTGTGTTCCTTCCATTTCTATACACTTAAAATTGAGTCCCACAGAGCCCATTGGACGAAGTAAGAGCATTCTGTGTGTACTATACACTTTTTAAGTGTATAAAAATGGAAGGTTTTAAAGATGAGTAGGAATCAATTCCAGTGGTCAAAAGGCACACAACTCTGTGCATAGAAATAGCTAAAAGCAGGTAATTTAATGTGGGATGGGAAGTGTTGTGTTTCTCCATCTTCAATCTGTTAAACCGGTGGTTCACTTAGAAGTGGGAAGAGGTGGTCCTGTTTGATGGGGGTTAGTAAATTAAAGATCGAACTCCATGGAACAGAACACAAAGAAAATGATTCCGAATGCTCCCACACCTTCCACCCCTTTTTGGGAGAAAGTCTTTAAGATTATAATTCTGGATATTCAGAGTCTTGGCTTTCATCTTTTTTTTAAAGATCTGGCCATAAATGTGAAATGGATTTTGCAAATAAGTTTTTGTTGCTGCTAGTACTGGACACATCAAATCACAGTGTCCCTCCAAAGTTTTCATCGGGATTGTTTTCCAATCTGGGACTTTCTGCATGCAAGGGAGATGCTCTACAACTGAGCTACAGCCTCCTTCCGGAATGCAGATATTCTCAGGTTGACCTGTCTTGAGTAGATACTTGTCACAAAGTATAGCTTTCCATTAATGGAATGAGGACTAGATAGACAATGTCAAGTTCACACTGAGATAGTGTAAGAAACATATGGTTCTAGCTCAGCAACTGACTAACTTTCAAACAGGGCCTTTTTTCTAAATTGATCTATAGATGCGAGGAATTGAATCTGGGATATTTTGCATTTAAAACACAGATACTGCCACTGTCCTGGCTTTTCTCATATGGTTGAATGCAAAGAGGAACTATAGATACTGTATAACATCAACGTAATATTGGTTTCTTCCAGATGTCATGAAACTCAATTCCTCTAATCACATACTGTTAGCCATTATGGCTTTAAAACTGCCAGGTTTTCTAATATAAGAGATGTACAGCCGGTATTCTACACCAGTTACTTAATTATGTATGAATAGCTAAATGATATAGAGATCAGTGTTGTTTCATGTGTATCCCTCCATTTTGCTTCCATATATAAGGTCATCCTGAATAAGTAACATTTCCCAGAATAGCTTTGTCATTCTCATTAATTCACCTACATAGCACATTTATATTTAGCAAGATTTTACAAGTTCACATTATGTTAAAAGGCTGGACAACTAGAAATGCAATTTGGTTACTAATCCCCAATCTGATGGAGAATACAGACGTTTACTTATATCTGAAGATATCCTTATGCAGCTTAGCAAAAGCCTCATATGACCAGAATATACTATTTATATTGAAAAACTATAGAGTATACATACACACACATACCCCCCCCCCACACCTACACTGCCTCTCAAAATTTCCCCTGAAAAGTAGTATCTATTGGGTTCCCATTGCATATTCTTTCATTCCTTGTTTGAATTATTTGGAAAATAGCAAAGAACAAAGGCAACACATACACACAAGTGTATACACAGTAGGAGGTGGCACCTTTAGGCTGCCCATGTGTCCTTTTTCACAGAGGAGAGCCATTGGTTTCCCCCCAAATGTTCAGTTCCAGTCCCATTTAAATATAAAGAACAATTAAAAAGCAAAGCAAAGCAAAGAATCTGAAACTGCCAATCTAAAGTTACCACCTGGATACAAACACATAGGTGTTCAGTGAATGCATTCTAGTTCTATTTAAATTACACAGTAGTAATCATTTGTTGCTAGTCATAAATTAATTTTCTTGCATCCTCTTCTTTTGTAGGAAGGAGTGGTTTCCTCATTTTTATTGTGCCAGTACATTACCAGGTACACGTCATCATCACTATTAATTTATCTGTATCTGATTTTTTCTTACAAAATTATGCTCAAAGCAGCTAGCAAAAGCTAGAAAATATAATAAAATCAACATGGGATATGTTCAAGCCAAAGTGCTCATTAATCAAGGTGTATTAGACACAGAGCACCAATTGGATCTAGCCCGCACTCCCAACCTTTATCGTCAACAAAGCCAGTAGGTACCTCACATCCCCTATGACATACTTAACTAATCTATAGGTCCGCAACCATGTTGCCTTTACCTTGGCATGATGCCATGCCCTCCCATCAGCTGTACTCAAGGGTCAATATCAGAAGTCCTACCCAGAAAGACTCTGCCACTGTGACTCTGGACACATAGAAACAACAAAACTTTTGCTCCTCCAGTGCCTGCTTTACAGAGACATTCCAACTAATCACTTCTCGCCATTGCTATATAAACACCCAGGATGTTCAGAACAATTTTACACCACCCTGTTGCTCTCAGATACCAACTCTGTTACGATTTATAATGTTGTCAAGTTCTGTGCGGCAGTGCTTAAAATTTGCCAGGTGATGACTGGTACCACAAGTTAGCATTCTAACTTATCAGAGAATTGTAACTATAGATATATTTAATGCTTTAACCCCCCACCCCATGTCTCCTAGATCTGTCTCCGACTGTACTCCTCCCTCCTTATGCTCCTTCATATTCCCTGAATGCTCCTACCCCTCCCTCCAGATCTTTTTTCTTTTCCCTCTAGATTTTTAAAATTCCTATCATGTGTTTTAGCTTTTTAATCTACCTTTGTATTTTAACAATCGGTATTTATACCAAAATCTAAAAATGTCAAGTGGCATCAAAAATAATGTATCTGATCCAAAGCTAACCTAGAGATTAAAACTTCTACCTTGATGATCTCTGGACACCTACAGTAGAAGCAAGATAACCTTCACAGTTAGAGTCATTCAGGGTCCCACCCCCATCAGGGAAGGTGGAAACAAGCTGGAAGGAGAGGAATAAGATCTTGCAGAATACCCATCCAACAGGTTTCCTTCAGGCTAAAAATCCCACACACAACTTCTAACTTTTGCCCATTCAGCATGGGTTGGGGTTCTAAACATGTTCAGCTAAGGGTACCTAGCACTTTCCATGTGATCAAGAACATCCATAATACAGAGTACCTTACTACACAAAGGCTCTGATTTTGTTTGTTTAGTGATAATTTCTTATTCAGTGAATGCACAAAAGGCAATAATATTTGACAATATCTGACAATAATATTTCAAAGAATTGCTTGAGTATAAGGTAAACAAAGGGTATCACTGAAGCTAGAAATCAAATCACATCAAGACAGTTTAATTCATCAGCTTTGATAAATTTCATGCCCAAGCAAAAAGCCTCAGGGGAGGCAGCACTTGCATAAATTATAGAAAATAGACATTAAAATGACAGGATGGATCTTATCTGTGTTTCTGAAAATATTATGCATTCGTTAGATTTTTAATTAGCAGCTGCTAAATTTAAGACCAATGGAGAAGAAAGAGAAAGGGAAGGATAAGATGAGGATAAGGAGGACAAGGAGGATGAGGAGAGGAACAAGAAATGAAAAAACCTACACTGAATTACATACAGCCTCTATCAAGAGCCAATGGGACTTTAGTTTGGAGCATAAGAATTTGGTGCTGAGAGATGCACATTGCACAATCAGATTAGTATTCAGCGGGCCTAGGCTAACCTTTTCTCTGGGTTGGCTATTGATTCATCCTGTACAGAAAGGACTTCCTGTTCCACAAAAGCCATGTTCATGGAACCAGATCTTCCTGGCATCTAATATAGTCCTTCTGTTTTCACTTGTGGTTTCTGAATTTGTCTCACACTTCTGACTAAAACTTCAATCACAAATACTGATTTGAGTTCTGGATGCTGGCTCAGACCAACCTGCTGCTCACAACATGGCCCTTGAAAGTTCAAATATAAGAGATGGCATCACCCAGTACACCTTGTGAAGAACATTTCTCATGAATTGAAATAATTCGAACAAATGTACTTGAATAAGCACATATGGCTCAGCTCACACATCAATGTATATAAACCATACTGAAAAAACGCCCTTATTTTGGGGCCTTAAGTGACCGAAGTTTTAGATTAGCAGTCGGGAAACTTTGGCTCTCCAAACATTTTGGATGACACTCCCACAGTTCCTTACTAGATTAATAATTATAGTAACATCATCATCACCACCACCAACAACAACAACAACAACACAAATGTGCTGGTGAGAGTTACTGGCCACAGCTTTCCCACCTCTGCCTTAGATTCACTATAAAATAATTTCAACAGCCTTACCTTTCACCACTACAATTTATTGCTGATAAAAAAAAAACCTCTTGGCATAATAGTGAAGCAATAACTACAGCACTAGCTGGCATCAAAAGACTAACTTCCTTATGTAAGGCCATGAGAACTTCATTAAGAAACAAGCTACTGGACATCTTTTAAGCAGCAGGTTACTAGTAATTCCTAGTAATTGAGTCATTTTTTACTTTCAGCATACTATTTAAATCATCAGTCGTATATATAGGAAATGATTTATAGCATTTGCTGCCTACTGGCACAGGCTCTCTCTCCCCCTCTCTCTCTCTCTGCAAAGCTTCATATACTGACCTTGAGAAATATCCCCTGTGCTACTCTACTTAGGCTACATAAGCACCACAGAAATACAAGTTATGCAAGTCATACTAATGGGGTTAATTTCACATGCTGCATCATGAAGTTTATATACAAGAAGTCTCTGAGATAGTTAGAAAAGGTAAACAAGAGACCCTGAGAAACTGTACTGGCAACAAAGTAAACGTACTTTGTTTATGTCCTGTGCAACTGTCATGTGTCTCATGTTTCTTCTGAGATGCATTAGTCCCCCACAGTCAGGGATCCATATCTGCATATGACAGGTAAAGGGTAGTGAACTGAAATGTCTCTTTGACAACTACTTTTTCATGCTTGCCCAGAACAATTCTTCCTTGGGTTTGCTGATTATGTCGGAGAACAACAACCTGGCAATGAAAGAAGATGCAGATTTCTCAAGCTATCTGGAAGATGTGGAGAGCTTTAGTGAAGAGAAGGATATGTCTTGTTATGTTTTGAAACTATAGGGGAAAAAGATGAACACAAGTTCACAGCTTCCCAGTGTCTACAATATGATTGGGGAAGATGTGTCCCTCCATATGTTTTTGGGCTACAATCCTCATTATCTCTAATAACTGGCTTTGTTGACTGGGGCTGATAGGAGCTGTTTTAGCAACATATAGAGGACAACAATTTCCCCAGATCAGGTCTACCAAATAGTCAATGTGAGTTGTGATATTGAACACTCCTGTTCCCTATTTGTACAAGTGGGTAGGATGACTCAGAAGAATGTAAAGAGGTGTACATTCAGGGGAATAAATAAGTCTGCCACCTTTTCATTTCTGTAGAAAGGGAAAAGATTGCTACTTCACCATAGAGGTATAGCTGATGGATGTTCAGTTTCTGAAAAGCCATTACAAAATAAATAGTGCAAAAGGTTCTCAGTATTGTACTGGCATGAATGTCACAGGGACTTGTCAGTTGGAACACGGCCTAAAGGAACCAGATCCTCTTTGATCTTGGAAGATAAGCGGGGTCAGTTCTTGATAGTACATGTATGGGAGAATCTTAATGAACACCAGGTGCTGATGGCTGTAATTCAAAAGAAAGAATGGGCAAAACCACTTCTGAGTATTTGTTGCCTAAGAAAACCTATGAAATTCATGTCACAATATGTGAGCAGGCAATTTGAAGGCCCAAGCACCCACAAACACAGTCCATTCACTGTCACAACCTATGTCCTATGTGAACTAGAGAAAAAATCCACTTAAAATCTGGTTTCTGCCTCCTGCAGAATTCTGGAGTTTGTAGTTTAGGAAGGAGCCTTTAACAAACCCCAGATTTCTGCAGGAGGCAGAAACCAGATTTTAAGTGGATTTTCTCTCTTTAATGTGATGAAGTGGTAGATAGGCAAAATCACATTTTCCCAGATTCTGTATTACCCAATGTGATTCCATTTTAGCTTTTCATATAGACTCTAAGAGAGCTACCCAAGATGAGCCTTATCCTCAAAACTGATTCAGCAGATTGGTCCTTAAAAACGAAACTAAAACTGTAAGAAAATCCCATGCCCCAATGATATGAGAGCCACTAACTGCCATTGAAAAATGTCACAGTCTGAATCCTCAGAGGATGTAGTTGCAACACTAAGGAAAAAGCATTGATTTCCCCCCTCCCCAAATTAGCCAGCTTCCCATATGTAATAATTAAATTGCTTTCACAAAATATCTCAAGTTTTTTGGTTGAATTACCTCCTCCCCCCACCTCCAACACAGCATAAGATCTGCCAGCAAAAGATCTCCAAAACCTCTGGAGCTATTGACTCAACGTAAAACTGAAAATCTGCTAAATATTTATCCTTCCTCATTTACATGGGACCAATGGCATCACTAGGTGGGTGTGGGAAGCACAGCCCACACTGGGCAAAACTATCAGATGGGGTGATAAAAATGATTATCTATACATTATTTGAGTAGTGTTTTAGCAAACATCTATTACTTTTATAGAAAAAAAATAAACCTGTAGGTACATATAACCACAACATCTTTTATAAGCCTTGTGCTCATATTGCATCAATATCACCAGCTATCTAGTTAATATTCTGTTATGGGGAGACAGGGGTTAAAACTCTATACTGGTTTATTCTTTGAACTATCATTATTTCCCAATTGTTATGATTTTTCAAATGACAAAGTTTTGTCTCCACAGACTCTGAACACAAGCCATACTTTGTTATTTATAGTCACTGATTTTGTCAGTACATTCAGTGACATATGGGAATGATGATTCATGAGAAACAATGGTGCAAAAAACATTACTAAGAATTCTGTATGGTCTGGTATAGGACAAGTTCAATGGGAGTGATACCATGAGTTACTGCAGCAGGTCACAGGAACTTTAATGAAGCCACTGCATGGGATCATTCATTCATTCCTTACGAAAATGAAGAGGGTTCAGGTGGAGGTTTTAGAATACAGGTGAAGTCCCAAATTTTTTTCAGTTGTATTCCCTTAAATACCTTACACACATAAATAACTTGAATACAAAAATATGAGGTTGCTTCCTGCAATTCATAAGGCTGAATTTGAAAATATCTGTAAATGTTAGATAGTCCAGAACATGATGGCCAGGCTGTTGACTAGCACATGCCTGCCTTGTAAACAATACCTTTCTTCTACTGTTTCAAAGTGCAAGTTATGTCCTAATAGGTCTTACATGAATCAGGAACAGATAATTTGAAAGACTGTATTGTCCCTTTAAAGCAGCGTTTCTCAACTTGGGGGTCGTGAACCCCAGGGGGTCACTCAGCCATTTCTGAGGGGTTGCCAATTCCTCCTTCAGCTCCTCCCCCTCCCTCTGGAATGGCTTCCTGGCTTCAGGTCAAAAGAGGCTTGGAGCCTCACAAAAACAGCAGCAGCCATGGCCCACAAGGAAGGCCGGAGAGAGAAGGCAGTGACAGACCTCCCTCCCGGCCTCTCTCCCGGCCTCCCAGCTCCTCCTCCCCAAGCCCGATAGGGAGAGGTGCTGGGAGCAACATTTAGAGGCGCCTTCTCATTGCCCCTAGCCACCTCCGTCAATGCGAGGCAAGACAGGATGGTCTCTTCAGAGGAGGCAAACAGGAAGGCTCAAGAGAAGGGAAGAGGAGAAACATACGATGGAGGAAGGAGGGTGCAAGGGGGGGGGGTTCACATGGCCATTGGGCAAAAGAAGAGGCTGCTGGAAGTGGGAGGCACAAGCGAGGCCGGGAGTGAGGGTGGGGATTGCTGAGGGGAGCGTCTCTGGAAGAATTGAGGAGAGGAGTGAGAGGAGCCCCCTCCCATTCACAGGAGACAGCCCCACATCCCCTTCGAACTTAAAACCACTGCTTTCCATGGGATCCTAATGTTCTGCACCAAGCCCCATAGGATACAAGAGACAGGGAGCCAATTTAAAACCACTTCTTACCATGGGATCCTAATGTTCTGCACCGAGCCTCATAGGATACAAGAGACAGGGAGCCAATTTAAAACCACTGCTTTCCATGGGATCCTAACGTTCTGCACCAAGCCCCGTAGGATACAAGAGACAGGGGGCCAATTTAAAACCACTTCTTACCATGGGATCCTAATGTTCTGCACTGAGCCCCATAGGATACAAGAGACAGGGAGCTAATTTAAAACCACTGCTTTCCATGGGATCCTAATGTTCTGCACCAAGCCCCATAGGATACAAGATACAGGGAGCCAATTTAAAACCACTTCTTACCATGGGATCCTAACGTTCTGCACCGAGCCCCATAGGATACAAGAGACAGGGAGCTAATTTAAAACCACTGCTTTCCATGGGATCCTAATGTTCTGCACCAAGCCCCATAGGATACAAGATACAGGGAGCCAATTTAAAACCACTTCTTTCCATGGATCCTAATATTCTGACTGAGCCCCATAGGATACAAGAGACAAGGAGCCAGGTTAAAACCACTTCTTTCCATGGGATCATAATATTCTGCTCTAAACCCTATAGGATACAAGAGACAGGGAGCCATCTACATCAACGCCCATAGGCTACAAGAAAGACCAATCCAGGTTAAAACCATTGCTTTCCATAGGATTCATGAAATACCATGCTTCAAGACAAAACTTCATTCATTTTAATTAGAAATATCCATTGCACAATATATTATTACATATTGTTATTGTGAGTAATCACTATGCTCCATAGGATGTTCAATTTGTAAAAATGAAAATGCATCCTGCATATCAGATATTTACATGGCTATTCATAACAGTAGCAAAAATTCAGTTATTTTTTCACCACAGTTTTTCACCACAACATGAAAAACTGAATTAAGGGGTTGTGACATTAGGAAGGTTGAGAACCACTACTTTAAAGCTTGCCAGATTTGACAGTCTTTGGGAAGGGCCTTATCTTAGCTCTGTCCCTGTTGAGGGCAAGTGACTTGTGGGTGGAAGTTAGATCTTTCTCACTGGACCATTCCAGGCTGTGGAACTTCCTTCCAAAGAGACCAGACTGGACCTCGTCTCTGGCCTTCCATCGGCAAACAGGCCTTGGAGAGCAAAGGGAAGAGGACTCTTTTTATTAATCTATTTTATATTATGCTTTAATGTGTTTATATATTTTAAATACAGCTATTTTATATTAATTGCATTGTCATTAAATATTCTGTTTTTAAAAAACATCTTTTGTCTGAAACGTCGGATATTTATAACATAAATAAACTCATGCTATATTTTCAAAGAAAGACACAATTCACTCCTGCTTCAATCAAACAGTATTCATGGAAACCAAATCCCTGGGAAACAATTGTGATACATAACAGTGTACAAGAAAAGGGGTTTTCAGAGTGAAAACTATAGAGGTCTCTTGGATTTTTGTAGGTTGTGTAGAAACAAGTTGCTTCCTGCAATTCATAAATCTGGATTTGAAAATATTTGTAAATGTCAGATGGTCCAGAACATGATGGCTAGTTTATTGTTTCTTGTCTGGTTGCATGACAAGCAACAACTGCTGATTTTTCCTCTTCTACACAACTATTAAAGGTACAGGAATCCCCTTCAATTTCATTGACAACCCTAGAAAAAAAAATCCAATGATTTTCTGTCTTTAGAATGGTGTGCTGAATTTGTCATACCTGTTCAACATACTAGAGAGAAGGGGGGGGGGGGCAAATGTTTTATTCCAGTATTCTGTACACCTGTCAACAATAGCTAATTATAACAACAATAATAAAACTTTATTTATATTCTGCCCTATCTCCCCTGGAGAATATAGGGTTGATTCCAACAAACAAAAAGACAAACAATCAATGCCTCAGTGAGAATAAGTACAAATATAATAACCTAAAATAACCCCACATAAAAGACATCTTAAACGTAGCAATTATAACTTAAATAAAACACAATATATCAAAAATTATAACTAACATAAAATGTGAACATAAAACATCTAATTTAATTTACAAGAGCACCACAAACATACAAAGGTGTGTGCATTGATTGTATGGCCAATGATGTTAAATGCACTAATGTGGTCTAACAAGGCCCGAGTGCATTTATACTTTCCAATCAGCAATCTGGTAATAGTCTTTTTGCATCTAATCCTCCTCCATATGCTTGTGACCAAAGGTAGGTTTTCAGCTGTTTTTGAAGGAGAGAAGGGAGGGGGTCAGCTTTATTTCTTTAGGGAGGGAGTTCCAGAGGAGGAGGTGATCACAAAGAAGGTCCTCTCTCTTGATCCTACCAGCAGTACTTGAAATGGGGTGGGACCAAGGGAAGGGCTTCCTCAGATGATCACAGTGCCCAAACTGATTTGTAGGCAGAGATGCAGTTAGTCAGACAGCCTGGATCCGAGTCATTTAGGGCTTTAAATGTAATGACCAACACTTTGTATTTAGCCTGTAAGCGGAATTGCAACCAGAGGAGCTGCTGTAGCATGGGAGTGGATATCTCCCTGTACAGGGCTCCAGTTAGTAATCTGGCTGCTGATCTCTGAACCAGTTGAAGCCTCTGAACTATCTTCAAAGGCAGCCTCACATAGAGTGTGTTGCAGAAGTCTAGGCAAGATGTGACTAAGACGTGGACTACCATGCCCAAGTTTGGTGTTTTAAAGTATGGGTGCAGTTGGTGCACACATTTTAATTGTGCAAAGGTGCTCAAGGCCACCACCATCTCATAGGATCCCAGGGTCAACAATGAGTACAGGATCACCCTCAGACTGCAAACCTGTGTCTTCAGAAAGAGTGTGGCCCCATCCAACACAGGTTGTAATCTCACACCCTGATCCGCCTTCTGACTGACCAGAAGTGCCTCTGTCTTGTCTGGCTCAAATGAAAAAGTCTGTGGAACTCTTCCTAAAGCACCATGTTTGGACTCTAGAGGATCATAGTTATATCATTTACATGAAGGCCTATATGAATGTTAGTTTTACATTGCACTTTTTCCTAGGTGTTGAAGTCCCACAGCAGTAGAGATAATTGTGCATGGTAATCCACCCTCTGGTAGCTGTCATATTAGACTAATAAAATACATGTGTACATTGGCCTGTTGGTATTTCTTCCTGTACTGTGGAATTTCCATTTTAGTGACTTCCAAAATCCATATCAGCTCTGTCTTGAGGCCTGATCAGAAGATGGGATCACAGTGCTAAAATTGTGCATGGTGAAAGGATCCCCGGCTGCCCACACTAGGGAGGAGGGAGCAAGCTTGTTTTCTGCTGCCCTGGAGACTAGGACGCAAAACAGAGGCACTCCTGGTCAGTCAGATGGCTTCAAACTACAAGAAAGGAGATTCCATCTGAACATTAGGAAGAACTTCCTGACTGTGAGAGCGATTCAGCAGTGGAACTCTCTGCCTTGGAGTGTGGTGGAGGCTCCTTCTTTGGAAGCTTTTAAACAGGCTGGATGGCCATCTATCAGGGGTGATTTGAATGCAATTTTCCTGCTTCTTGGCAGGGGATTGGACTGGATGGCCCATGAGGTCTCTTCCAACTCTATGATTCTGGGCGGGGACTGAAGAAAGGTAATGATATCTCACTCTTGCCTTAGGCCTATATTAACATAATTTAGATTGTTAATAACAAAAGGCACATTTGTTGATTTAGACTCATCTGGCAGTCCCTTTTGTAGTGGCTGCTTTTAGTAAAGATACCTCTTGATATTTTAAAACACAGATTTGTTGAAATGCTCTACAACCTCAAGATGACTCAGTACAACACACCTCCTCATTTCCCAAGACATGAAGTCAATACAGTGACAAGATTTGAGAGAATAGTTTTCAGATGGAAACTCAAAGAATAACATGTTTGGTTGGGTTTCAATTTGTACTTGGGGATAATTTTGGAGTTCAAATGGAAAGGAATGCCTTTGAAAAATGAATGGCTTCAACAAGTTTTCATCGATGCTGAACTGATGGTAGTTGTTGCTTAAGGCCTACGTGTCTAAGAGACAGCTCTTTTCAGGAGATTTATTGTCATTCTCACAGAATAGTTTGAAGATGGTCACAAAAGCAGCTGTTTTAATACACACACTCTTCTTTTAGATTGAAATGTTGAAGTGTGAACATTTCTCATCATGAAAAGAAAGATAACAGAGATGTTATAACAGTGGTAACTTCAAAATAAATTCAAGTTGAGACATCCAAATCAAAAGAGAGCCCAGATGTTGAAGGCCTAGGTATCTTGAATATTCTGCTGGAAATCATTACAAACACCAATCAGAGATGGAAAGCACCCCCTTTCCAAATATTCCCATCTCTCTTTTTTTCCCTCTTCGATTTATTAATGAAGCAGTACTTCCATTTTTGTTTCAGGTTCCCCCACCATTTAGGTTGGTGATAATAAGAGGCAAATAAGGATTGCAAAGTCCTTTGTTTGTATCCTATGAAAAATTACAATAACGAGAATATTAGAAGCAAGATAAATAATATCACCCTTTCTTTGTCGATGGAGCAGGTAAAAGGGAAGTGTGTGCAGGAAGTGATTGTACTAACCCAAATAATCCATGAGAAAAAGAGGAGGATCCTTGTGGCCTCAGGAATCCAACAAAAATGGAGCTTATGTCATGTTGGAGGAGGCTCTCAGGAGGACGCAAGGGCCAGTGCTTCCCTACCTTGGCATCCCCAACCTGATCAGCCCACAGCTTTTTTTGGGGGGGGGGGGCGAGTTCAGCAGCCCTGTGCTTACTTAGCACTGCGGTAATCCTTGCTTCCCATTCCATCCCCCACCACAGTGTTTCTGGGCATCCTTCCTCCTCTCCCTCCAGCTGCCCTGGCATTGCATTCTTGCCATGCGAACACACAGAGACGCATATCACAAGGGGAGGGAGGGGTAGAAGGAAGGAAAGAAGAGGCCCCTTGCCACCTCAGTGCCAACATTTGCGTAGGAGAGAGCTCCAGCTGTGGGCTGGGATCCAGGGGATCCAGATGTGCACCTTATTTGACTCAAAAGCCGCCTCTGCATGCCATCACTGCCCGTGCACACCCTCCCCCCACCCCGCTCTCATTGCGAGAGGAATGTGGAGTCCCTCGAGGTAGGTGCCTTGGGCCCAGGAGGCAAAACAAAAGACATGGCCAGGCTGTGCAGAACGCAGGCATATCTCTCTCTCTCTATCTCTCTCTATCTCTTTCTCAAGGCAGAGACAGCTATGGCTGCCTACAGGCACCACATGCCCAAGCAGGGTCTGCGTAAAGAAGCCAGGGCGCATTGCAAACAGGGAAGGGAATGGCATCTCCCCTTTCAGACACCCCCCCCCCCCCACACACACACCCTTTGATCCAACCCTTCTTTTCCTCCATTGTGGGGCATCATGATGATTAGGCACTGCATCTATCCATAGGCACTAGAAGCGCAAATAGAAAGCGGCGGGGAGGAGGGCTGGCTAGCTAGCATCCTCCACATCTCCCCGTTTTCCCATTCCTAATGGGCCCCTTCCTTCTCACACGCAGCACCCTCCCCCCCCCCCCCCAATGGCTTCAGACGAAGCGTGACTTACCCGTGGATGAGGGAGCAGAGCAGCAGCGTCCGCACGATCATTTTGAAGGAAGGAGAGGAAGCCTCCAGCGCCGAGAGGCTGGCTGGCTGGGGAGGACTGGCTCTCATGCTCCCTCTCGCCGTCCTCACACACATCTCCGCGCCCCCCTCCTCTCCTTCCTTTCCGGAGACGTCTCTTTCCCGGTTTCGGGAGTTGTAGTTCGGGTGCCGGCGTCGCTCTCCCCCTCCCTCCCTCCCGTTACCAGATCCCGTGGCTGGGGTGGCCAGGAGACATGGCTCGGGCTGGCTGGCTGGCTCCCAGCTGTCTGGTTAATAATATTCGGCTATGGGGAGGCAGGGGTTAATCCTCCAGGTTGGCATCAAGCGCTTGGACTGTTGTGCCGAAACGGAGAGCCTTGAATTGGGACGCGAATGGCGAGGGAGGGAGGGAGAGAGGCGGCGGGTGGCGGAGGGGCCCGCGGAGGCGCGCTCCCGAGGCCAGGCAGCCCTCAGCCCGGGAAAGGGAGGAGCGGGGGGAATTGGGGGGTTTGGGGGGGGGGTGCAAAAGGAGGCACAGCGTCAGGATTTCAAGTCGGAGGTCAAAGTGGAAACGATGCGCTGTTCTGCAGCCGCAGATTTCAAGGCATGCGTGGTTCCGACCGGGCTTCGGGAGGCTGGGTCCCTCCACCCGCCCCCTCCCTGGGAGGCACAGGCACTGCCCGCCCGCCTTGGGGAAGCGCTTGCCGCGGAGCCCTCCTTGCCCAGCCCCCGCTCCCTTTCCTAGTCGGAGCCCTCCTAGCGCTTGGTGGCAAGGGAGGAGGACCCGCAGCAGCGCAATGGTGGCAGTTGCTAAGCAACCCCAGCTGTTCGGAACAGCCGGGGAGGGGGAGACGCATTTAGGGTGCCCATCACTACCTTAGGAATGCGAGAGAAAGAGAAAAGGTCCAGAAGATTTCCCCATCTCTCCTCTCCCTCCAGCCTGATAGTAAGATTCAAATCATGACCCAATGAGCAGGGAAACTAGGCTGGGTTACTCACTTGGGCACCAGCCTGCCAAGGGACATCAACGAGGCATCCGTTTACTAGATTAAAAAAGCTTGGCTGACCTTATTCCAGCCAATGGGTTTGGTATCAGTGGGCGTGCGATAGCACTCAGGCTTCACCTTGAAGGAGTTGTCCAAGGTCCTGAATTCTACCGCAGCCCCCTGGTTTACCACTCTAGATGAAGCATAGACTCCTAGAGTTGGAAGGGACCACAAGGGCCACCCAGTCCAACCCCTGCCATGTTAGGACACACAATCAAAGGACCCTCGACATATGACCACCCAGCCTCTGCTTAAAAAGCTCCAGAGAAGGAGTCTCCACTACATCCCCTGTCAGCATATTCCAACTCTAAATGAATCATAGACTCCTAGAGTTGGATCACAAGGGTCACCAGTCCAACCCCTGCCATTTGAGGACATGCTATCAAAGAGCTCTAGACATATGACCATCCACCCCATGCTTAATTTTTCCAGAGAAGGAGTCTCCACCACATTCCCAATCACCATATAGCAACTCTAGATGAAACATAGACTCCTAGAGTTGGAAGAGACCACATGTCCAGTCCAACCCCTGCCATGTAAGGACATATAATCAAAGAACTCTTGACATATGACCACCCAGTCTGTGTATAAAAAGCTCCAGAGAAGGAGATTCCTCCACATTCCCTATCAGCATATTCCAATTCTAGATTAATCATAGACTTCATCATTAGTTCTTTCTCATACTTATGTTGAATTGCTTGTCCTGCAATTTGAAACCTTGTCCTAGTTTCTAGAGCAGCAGAAAATGAGCTTGCCTTATCCTTCCAAATATTCAATCATAGCTATCATGTACCCTCACAGCCTTCTTTTCTTCAAGCCAAACATACCCAGCACCACAAACCACTCCTCATAGGACTTGGCTTCCAAATCTTTCAGCATTTTGGTTGCCCTTGCCTTGACATGTTTCAGCTCATTAATATGAGCCCCTTTCAAGTTCTGAGCTCATTCACCACCCTGCTGACAGAGCTTTTGGCTACCTAACTGTTAAACATTTTGTAAATAGTCTAACTCTGAGTTCTTATTTATAATTTATTTATTTATTTATTTATTTATTTACTTCATTTATACCCCGCATCCATCTCCCCAAGGGGACTCAGGGCGGTTTACATGGGGCCAAGCCTGATAACACACAATAACAAGCAATAGCAAATTATAAAAACAATACAATCTTTAGAGCTCCAAATAATGTGGACATTAATGTCAGGAGGTGAAAATCTGAGATCAGTTTGTGAAGATAATCAGTTAAGGCAGCAGGCTAGGGAAAAGTGGCCTTTGGTGAAGCCTGCAGCCTTGAAGCACATTCAGACAATACACACCACTGGCACATTAATGGACAATCAGGGTAATGATTCTGGATAGTTTCTTCTGGTCAGACAGATGTCACCAACAACTATTTCTGCCCAGAAACATTTGGACACACTCAGGAGAGCTAAGCATTTTGGCAGATGTATCTTCAGTTGATGCAGCCACATCTCAAAAGATGCAAATTAACATGTAGGCAGTAAGAAGGAGAGTTTCTTTGTTTTTGTTTTAACATTACATAGGTCCTGTAGTGAAATCACTGCCACCCTGTTTAGGTAACTGTCAACCTGCTAAGTGTTCTGTGGATGTTGCACCATAGACCTGAAGGACCCCTCAGTAAACCACTTGAGACCAGACGTAGTTAAATGCTTTATTTAGAATAAATGAATAAAGTAAAGAGGCTAGGATTATAGTCTATTGATGCTCTCAAGCATCAAAAGATAGCAGCACAATTGTCCATAAGAAGCAGAGTTGCAAGGCAATAGTCCATTGGCAAACAGGAACAAAAGTATAGAGAGTCTTCATGCCCCAATGGGCTAATCCAGGAAAAGTTCTTGGCACAAAGGCTTGGCAAACAGAGTCCAAAAGCTAGAAGGCCCAAGGCCCAGGCAGAGTTCCGTGAAGACTTGGCTTGATGCTGAACGTTGGCGAAAGATACTATACATCTTTCAGACCTAACTTAAATAGGCCTTCCAGGCTTTGATGTTACGACGCCTAGGTGCGTCGAAACTTAGTTCTCATAACAGGCTTTCCAGCTGGTTCCTGTCAAGCCTTTTGCATGGGATTGGTATGCCACCCCAATTAGCATCAGCACCTGGTCAGTTGAAAGTTAGCTCATCTCCTCCTTTCCCTTGGTGCTTATCAGCCCAGGCTGGAACGAAGCGGTTTTTGTCCTTGAACACTGGATGAACTTTGGAGCTTCTGTAACACTTTACCTTTAGGTTTGCAGGCCTCTCTGAAGCCTGAGATTTAACATGGCATTGGTCTTGCTTAGGGCCTGAAACAGGCTGAGGTGTGACAGTGGATCACAAAGGTGATATTGTTACCTTGAAAATATTGTCACCAAAGTTGTGACATACATCTTCATGGAACTTGCTGCTATGAACATTTGGACAAAGTCATAGCCCTAGATTTTAAAAAAAAAGATTGGGAGAGGCCATATAAGAAGTCAACACAATTTAATGAACAAAGATAAGGAAGGAAAGCAGTCAGTTGGTGAGATGCAGAGTATTTGGCCCATGGTTATATTCACAATTAAAGGGTGATTAACCCAGTATTATATCCATGAAAGCCCATGAAACAACTCAAGTGGGGTCTTTGGAGAGGTTTCCTTTGAATGTTAATTTATAGCTTTCTGTCTACAACTTTGGACAGTTGTATATTTCTCTTGCTTTCCTGGTCAACATAGTTGATTGGTGAATGCTCAACAGCAATATTTCACTACGCTTGAAATAAAGCATGACTGTAGGATGAAAAGTGAGGTAAGATAATGGAAGAACCCAAGTAATGTATTACTAGCATTGCCTTCCTGGGAATACAAGAGCTGTCTAAATAAAAGGGCAATTATGAGACAGTTCCACACTAAATTCTTTCACTTAGAGAAATACTGTGTGTGTGTTGGCACATAAGATTGTGTCTTCAAGTCAACTAATTGACTTATGGTTGCCCTATGGATTTTTAGACAAAGAATATTCAGAAGTAGTTTTTGCCAGTTCCTTCCTCTGTAATAAATCCTAATGCATCTGGTATTTATTAGTGATCTCTCATTCAAGTGCTAACCAGAGTTGATTCTGCTTGTCCTCCAAGATCAGATGGGACTGGTGTCTAGAGATTTATTTAGGTCACAGGTAGTTAAACCTAATAATGGGCAGATGCCAACATGGAGGAAAAGTTCCCTTTAAAAGATCTAGCAGCGTTGCATCTGTTTCCAAAAACAGGCCTTTCCTTCAGATTTTTTTATAACGACACACACAATTGCTACAAATCCAGACTCAAAAAATCTGGAAGGATAGAAGACACTTGACTGAAATGACTCTGCTGTCATATTATGGTGATTTCCTGTAAAACTGATAGCTCAAGAGACAGCATTTGGAAAGAAGGGGGTTGAAGTGGCAGCAGTCTTGGACTCATCAATCCAGTGAGCAAGAAAACAAAGCTAGTCAAGAAGATACAGTTTTGCTCTGGGCAGAATGTGTTTCTGTGCGAATGATTCCCTGCATCCATGAGATGAATCATGCAAGAACCATGAAATATGTATGGCCTCAGGGTGGAGGAAACAGGCAATTCCCTTCCCCTAATTTCCTTCCCATTATTTAGGAAATCTCTGACCAGATTAATGGCTGTCTTACCTGTCAGCTCCTTGTGATCAAGAAGTGTGTCTCCTTGATTTCTTGTTGGCATGATATAAAGGAAAGCCATCTACAAAATCACATTGGGACAAATATTGCTAGTTATTTATTTATTTCAAACATTTATATCCCATCCTTCTCAACCCCACGAGGGGGGATTCAGGGCAGCTTGTAACTGTCAGCCATTAGATGCCAACAACAACAAACAGTCACAATACAAAGCAAATTAACATTAAAAAGACAATTAATTATAAATATGCATTAAAATATCAGAACTTTAAAATGTTTTAAAATAAAATATTTATTCATTTAAAGATTTTATCTCATGCTTCAACAAAAAAGGCTCCCAAATGTTCTGTAATATAAGCTATCCTCAGTTTTATAGTACAGAAGACACAACACAAGAAACAAATGGAAAGAGGGTAAGAAAGAATTGGGCCCGAATTCTTGAACCAAAAAATGTGTGTTATGACAAGTGTGAATGCAATCAGTTTTTGGAGAGGGAATCCCAAAGCAGACGGTTTCTCAGCAGAGCTTCTAGAATGATCCTATTTCTAGTCTCTTATCCCACTGTAGCCTGATGCAAGAACTGGTGATTTAATTTCTGTTCATTTTTTTTAAAAAAAGTTTTCATTTTTTTTTAAAAAAATGAACAGAATTTACCAGACTCTACAAAGTGAAGATGTGAAGAAAGCAGGAGTAAATGGTTTCTAAGAATGGGTGAGAATTTTCTAGGTAGAAGATTAAGGTCCAGGACCTCAAAGGTAGCATTCTCGGAAATGCTACCTGTTCCGTATGAGGACAGCCAGACAGGCAGAGCTCAGGAGCTTCAATGCGTGGATGAGGCAGTGGTGTCGAGAGGAAGGTTTTAGATTTGTTAGGAACTGGGGAACATTTTCAGGAAAGCCAGACCTGTACAAAAGGGACGGGTTACACTTGAACGAAAATGGAACCAGACTGCTGGCGATTAATATTAAAAAGATTTCAGAGCAGCTTTTAAACTGATTCCTAGGGGAAAGTCGACAGGAGCTGGGCAGCTTCCGGTTCGAGAGGGTGAAATGCCAAGTATGGAGGACGAAATCCATACACAAATGGCTGAGTCAACAGAAAAGATAGATAGTAGTAGTCGAGAGGTAGGACATGGTAGGCCTTCTACAAATTCTCACAAACAGCCAAAGTTGAAAGTGCACCAGAGAAATAAATATAAATGTCTGTAAGCAAACGCTAGAAGCCTTCGAACAAAAATAGGGGAGTTGGAATATTTGGCAAAAGAAAAAAATATTGATATTATTGGCATAACAGAAACCTGGTGGACGGAGGAAAACAAATGGGACACAAAGATTCCAGGTTATAAACTGTACAGGAAAGACAGGAGAGGGAAAATGGTGGCGGTGTGGCCCTGTACATAAATGAAGAGCTAGAATCTCATGAATTAGAACTTCAAGAAATTTCAAACTCACCTACAGAAACATTGTGGATAAAAGTCCCAGGACAAAAAAACTAATCTAGCACTAGGATCTGCTATCGCCCTCCCAACCAAACTCCAGAGGCAGACGGCTATCTGGAAAATGTAGTTAAACAGGCCTCAAAAAAGAAAGACATTAGTCATAATGGGGGACTTCAACTATCCCCAAATAGATTGGCCAAATTCTTGTTCTACACATGAAAGAGAGACAAGGTTTCTCGACCTGCTAGCCGATTATTCCCTTGAGCAGATGGTCATGGAACCCACCAGGGGAAAGGGGATCCTGGACTTGGTGCTAACTAATGAACAAGATCTCGTTCAAGATGTCCTTGTAGCTGAGCCCATAGGTACCAGTGACCATAACACAATAACCTTCAATGTAAGTTTGGATAGCAAACTGTCAGTGAAAACTAACACGGAGACATTAAACTTTCACAAAGGGAATTTCACCAAAATGAGAAAAATTGTAAAGAACAAACTAAAAGGGGCAGTAAAAAAAAATCAAATCCCTCCAAAATGCTTGGAAACTGTTTAAAAATACCTTAAAACAGGCCGAACTAAAATGCATTCCAATAAAAAGAAAGAGGCACGGAAAGTCCAAAAGGACACCAGTATGGCTTACAAATGAAGTAAAAGATGTGATTGGAAAGAAGAAAAACTCATTTAAGAAATGGAAGGCTCTTCCTATCGAGGAGAACAGAAAGGAACACAAGCTCTGGCAAACTAAATGCAAAGCAACAGTCAGGAAAGCCAAGAGAGATTTTGAGGCACACATAGCAAAGAATATTTAAAAAAACAACAAAAACTTCTTTAAGTACATCAGAAGCAGGAACCCAACTAGAAAAGAAGTTGGGCCACTCGACGACAATGGTCAGAAAGGGAAAATCAGCGAAGACAAGGAGATTGCTGAGCGGCTAAATGACTTCTTTGCCTCCGTTTTCACACAGGAGGACAGACAACATATGCCTGCAGCTGAGTCAGTTTTTTCAGGGAGGGAATTGAAAGAATTAAAACAGATAGAGATAAACAAGGAGGATGTTCTCATATGCCTTACTAAACTAAATGTCAACAAATCACCAGGTCCAGATGGCATCCACCCCAGAGTTCTTAAGGAACTCAAGTGTGAAATTGCTGAACTTCTAGCTAAGATATATAACCTTTCTCTAAGATCAGGCACTGTACCCGAGGACTGGAGGGAGGCAAATGTAACACCGATCTTCAAGAAAGGATCCAGAGGTGATCCAGGAAATTATAGACCAGTCAGTTTAACCTCAGTTCCAGGCAAAGTGATGGAAACCATTATTAAAGAAAATATTACTAGGCACATAGAAGAACAGGCATTGCTGAAAGAAAATCAACATGGTTTCTGCAAAGGCAAATCATGTCTTACTAACTTGTTAGAATTCTTTGAGGTTGTAAATAAACACATAGATAAAGGGATCCAATTGATATTGTTTACCTTGACTTTCAAAAGGCTTTTGACAAAGTCCCTCACCAAAGGCTCCTAAATAAGCTCTTCAGCCATGGAATCAGAGGACAGGTCTTGTTCTGGATTGAACCTGGCTAAACTGTAGGAAACAAAGGGTGGTAATAAATGGACATTTCTCTGGGTGGAAAGAGGTGAGAAGTGGCGTACCCCAAGGTTCAGTTTTGGGTCCATTACTTTTTAATTTATTCATTAATGATCTGGATGTAGGAGTGAATTCTGAGGTAGCAAAGTTTGCAGACGACACTAAATTGTTCAGGGTAGTTAAAAATGAAACTGATTGTAAAGAGCTCCAGAAAGATCTCTCGAAATTGAGTGAATGGGCAACAAAGTGGCAAATGCATTTTAACCTAAACAAGTGTAAAGTCATGCACATCGGGGCAAAGAACCCCAACTACACCTACAAATTGATGGGGTCAAAGCTTTCCGAGACAAACCAGGAAAGGGATCTTGGGGTCTTGGTGGACAGCTCAATGAAGATGTCAACCCAGTGCACAGCAGCAGTGAAAAAAGCAAATTCTATGCTAGGCATGATCAGAAAGGGAATCGAAAATAGGTCAGCAAATGTTGTATTACCTCTCTACAAATCGATGGTAAGGCCACATTTGGAGTACTGTGTACAATTCTGGTCTCCGCACCTTAAGAAGGATATAACGGAACTGGAAAAGGTACAGAAAAAGGGCAACAAGAATGATCCAAGGGATGGAGCGGCTCCCTTATGAAACCAGGTTGCAACGCCTTGGTCTTTTCAGCCTCGAAAGACGGCGTTTAAGAGGTGACTTGATCGAAGTGTATAAAATCATGCACGGGATAGAAAAGGTGAATAAAGAAAACTGTTTTCTTTGTCACAAAACACTAGGACTAGAGGGCACTCCCTGAAGCTCCAAGGTAGGAAAATTAGGACTAATAAAGGGAAATATTTCTTCACCCAGAGGGTCATTGGGTTATGGAACTCACTTCCAGAAGAGGTTGTGACAGCTGTCAGCCTGAACAACTTCAAGGCAGGATTAGACAGATTCATGGATACCAAGTGTATCGGTAGTCACTGAAAAGGACATTCAAGTGCCACCTCGGAGTTGGTTGAGGTAGGCAGGATTTCCCTGGGTACTGGTTGTGGGGGGTCGGGAGCAGGTCAGGGTTTTGCCCTCCCTTCTGCTCGAGATCCCCGTGTACAACTGGTGGGCCACTGTGTGATACAGAATGCTGGACTAGATGGGCTGAGGTCCGATTCAGCATGACTCTTCTTATGTTCTTAATTTATCTCTATTAATTTTTATGAGAATTTTCCAGAAATGTCAACAGAAATGTCAACATTTGGATGTATGAGAAAGTAAAACCGATGGGCGGTATCAACCCAAGTCTTCTGGAATGGCTGCTTGTGGTAGATAAAAAGGGACAGAGGCACATCAAATGGAGCCAATCTTCTAATGAATGGGCCTTACCTCTCACAATACCTGCTGGTGCAACCTGATAGAATGAAAATATTTATATTCAGAATAAAGCTAGAATGAGAGAGGAGGCAGATTCTTGAATGCTGTGGTACTATGGCACACCAGCAATCCCCCATTCCCCTGGTACCATAGTATTTTGGGAAAAAACAAGCATGTGATAGAGAGAAAAACATTACCCTTTAAAAACATTCTTATAGATTTTGCAATTTGATCCAAGATTTCACTGGTGAATAAGTTCCAAACAATCTAAGTCACCATAGAGAAGACATTATCCCTTTCTATCTCTCGGTCCTCTTCCTCATTCTCCCAGCTTCATGAAGCAATTCATCACTTTATGCCTCCAGAAATCCAGGTCTACCTGCAAATATATGTTATTCTGGTTATATACAAGATGCCAAAGAGCCCACACTGCCTATCTTGACTCATACCTCAAACTGCTTTAGTAAAAAAAAACAAACCAAAAAACATTAAAACCTTACTTTAACAACTTTTTTTCTTTTAGTAAAGGTAAATGTGGCGCAGCTGGCTGGGTGTCAGCTGCATAAGATCTCTACTGACCAGAATGTCATGAGTTCGAAGCCTGCTCGGGTCGGGATGAGCTCTCGACCAAATTGTGTAGCTTGTAGTCAACCTTTGCAACCCGAAAGACAGTCACATCTGTCAAGTAGGAAATTAAGGGACCACTTTGTGGGGAGGCTAAATTTAACTGATTTCTGGAATGTTAAATTGCCTCTATGTTTGTCTATATATGTTGTACGTCAATGGCATTGAATGTTTGCCTGTATATGTGCATTGTGATCCGCCCTGAGTCCCCTGCGGGGTGAGAAGGGCAGAATATAAATAAATAAATAAATAAATAAATAATAAAGGTTTCCCTTTGAAATTAAGTCTAGTTGTGCCTGACTCTTGGGGTGGTACTCCTCTCCCTTTCTAAGCCAAAGACCTGACATTGTCCATAGATGCCACGAAGGTCATGTGGCCAGCATGACTGCATGGAGCACCATTACCTTCCTGCAGAAGCGGTACCTATGATCTCACATTTGCATGTTTTCAAACTGTTAGGTTGGCAAAAGTTGCGGCTAACAGCAGGAGCTCACCCTGCTCCCCAGATTTGAACTGCCAACCTTTCAGTCAGCAAGTTCAGCAGCTCAGAGGTTTAACACACTGCGCCACCAGGACCCCCATTTTTTTCTTTTATGATGCAAATGTTTTTCTTCTAGGGCATTTATTTTGTATTTAGCTTTGTCTCAGAATTCAGGAAATACCCAGAGACATCCTCATGCATACACATACACACACACATACACACAAAACAACTTTGATTCTGGAACGGAAGACTAGGCATAAGCAAACTTTGTTATAAAAGAGAAACCATATGATCTGTAAACAAAGATGAAATGGTTGCAATCACTTCTCAACCTCTCAATCTCTCTCTTTTGAAAAGATGTTTTAGTCAAGTGTTAATTTGAAAATGATAGCTGAAAGAAGAGATAATTGAACAGGAACAGATGATACCTCTTAAAATATTTTTCTGCACTTTTGATTTATGCAGGTCGGGTGAGGTGGAAGTGCAAAGATTGGGACCAATTGGACATTTTATTCTTTATTTTTCATATTTAAGAATAAGTACATGATATATGGTTCCCAATTCTTAATATCTGTGCATACATTCTAGAACGTGTACTATTGTACCACTTTGTAGAGTGTAGCTTTCAACTACAGAAAAGTAATGAAGATACTTTGACATTTCCAGTAACCTGGAAATGTTTTCATATAATTTCACTTACTATCATACTGGTAGATGGGGAGAATGTATTTGCAAATGTGAATATGTTTAGCATACACTAATATTGAATGTAAATAAAATAGCTACCTTAATCTGAAAGGAGGCCATGTAGAAGATGGAACAAGTTCATTTCCAAAGACTACAACAATTTGAATTTGAACAACAAGAATTTGAAGAGGCACAAATGGAGGGAAAAAGAAAGAAACGTTCCAAGAGGAAGGTGCATCAAGCCAACTCTGACCTGGACCGCCTTCTGTCCTCACTACGGGAGAAGATGCAGATCAAGAATAGGGCTCCACAGTCACCTACGGACCCACTGCCAGGAAACATCACTTGGAGGACCATTATCCTCGGACTACAAGGGATCACCTAAGTTAAATAAGCACAGTCCACTGTAAACACTGCACAACATATTTGTATAAATGTCTAAAACTGCCACTAGATGATGTTCAGAAAAAAACTTTTACTGTGGCTAATCTCTTTAGGACCCCAACATTGAGTTAAGGGGGCCCCTTTTGAGGTCAGGACCCATAGTTTGAGAAGCAGTAGTATAGATTACCTCAAAAGACAGTGGACTTTTTTTTTCTTTTGGAAGGTTTCAAAAAGAAGTTGAATAGAAATCCTGGGAGTCCTTCAGCAGTGGTTTCTTACATAGCAGAGGATTGGACCAAATGTTGCCTGAAATCCATTACAATTTCATGATTCTATGTTTCTAATTGGCATGAACTAGGGAACTGCATACTGGTCAGAGTAATGCAAATAGGAAAAGTTAAATCAAAACTCGCCTCTTTAAAAGGTATTATGTAAAAGGTGATAATGAGAAAATGAACACACACACACACAGGGAACCATAGTATTAAAAATAAATTTATCATGCCCTGCTTTTTGAGTATAATACAACAAAAAGGGCTGCTACAAAGCCATAAATATTTCCTACCATTAAAATACAGGGGTTCATTACATGGCTAAATGAAACTGTATCTAAGATTTAAGTTACAACCTAATTCACAGTGATGCCTATAATTACTGTATATTTCTTCTTCTTTTAAATAGCTACTCAAGCCAATTTTCTATTATCTGAATTCAACTGAATGCTAAATTCCTAATTGCCTAGATATTCACACAGGTCATTATGCCATTAATTGTCTCAATTATAGGACTGTTGCAAGAACAGTAGCATCTCAAATAAACATGCCAGTTATATAATATTTGGCAGAGGCAAAGGCTTGGATATGGTGAAGTGAATGGGAATGAAAAGAAAGACAAGAGAGAGCTAGATAAGTGAAAGCAAAGGGGAGTGAGCTTTCCTGGCAGGCATCTTAGGAAAGCATGTGGCTTTAAAACACATTTGATAGTTTTTGTAAGTGTGGTCCTCAATGTTGTGCAATATAAGTTGGGGAGAGCATCTCTTTTCTACAATGGGACAATGGAATAAAAGAAGTGCATTTATATTATCTATCAATGTAGCACTTTGAAGTTGGATAAGATATGCAATGGAATTAATATGACAAAAATAAATAAAACAGCACAATATTTTACAGCTTTAAAATTCTGAAGTCCCAGTTTTAGACAGTGATGGGCACCGTGCAGCTCTCCAAATGCTGGACTGCAACACCCATCAGACAGCAAAACAAATAATGCTAAGTGATGGGAGTGACAGATCAACAAATGTAGGATGTATTTCCCTCCCTTAAAGTGTTTTTTTCTGCTATTACTTTCCTGTGAAATGCTTTAAATGAAAAGAATACTTTCAAATGTTCCTAACCTAAATGAGAAAAAATATATCCGAATAGAGATACATACACATAAAATGGTCAGCTGCCACAATATACACTATTTTTTGCATTTGTGAGCATTGTATTAATAATTTTTCCAATATGTGGGGAAAATGCAAAAAAAAAAGTGTAATCTTTGTTCTTATGTACGTACGCTCTCTCGGCATTACTTTGCGAACGAAGATTCAGGAAGGATTCATCCCACGCTTTTTATAAGCGTGTTGATGACTATAAAGGCCAATCTGAGATAGGCAAGTTCGGTTGCAGAAAGCACAGCGAAAGTCTCCTTGGGTGATGTTGTTTCCAAGTTGCGGTTCTTTCTGCGTTGTCATTTCTCTTCGAGACACATTCGGCGTGTCTTCTCGAAAGAGGCCGCAGTATTGTGGATAGTGCATCTCCATGCCTCCCGATGTGAGGCCAGGGGGGACCATTGTTGGTAATCAATCTGGCCGAGCCTGAGATGTTGTTTCGGGGAGTCCTTATATCTCTTTTTGGGGGCACCTCTCTTGCACTGACCCATGGCGAGTTCACCATAGAGTAGTATCTTTGGGAGGCGGTGGTCCTCCATCCTAGAGACGTGTCCTGCCCATCGCAGCTGTGTTCTCAATAGCATGGCCTCAATGCTGGTGATCCCTGCTTGCTCAAGGACAGCAACGTTCGTCACATAGTCGGTCCAGTGTATATTTAGGATTGTGCGAAGACAGTGCTGATGAAAGCGTTCGAGGAGTCATAGGAGTTGGTGATAGGTGACCCATGTTTCAGACCCATAGAGGAGAATAGACAGTATGATATCTCTGTACACACTGATTTTGGTACTTTGCCGCAGGTTCTTGTTGCTCCAGACTCTTTTGTGAAGTCTTCCAAATGTACCATATGCCTTTGATAATCTGTGATCTATCTCTTTGTCAATCTTGGCATCTGAAGAGATGATGCTTCCCAGGTAGGTGAACTGCTGAACCGATTTAAGCACAGATGTGCCTATGCTGACGTGGGGATGATGGTGTTCTTCCTGTGGTGCGGGCTGGTAGAGGACTTCCATTTTCTTCAGGCTGACTTCCAGCTCAAACAGCTCTGAAGCTGTTGCAAAGCAAGATGTTAGACACTGCAGGGCTGCTTCTGAATGGGCGACAAGGGCAGCATCATCAGCAAAAAGCAGCTCACGGAGTAGATAGTTTAGAGTCTTAGTGCAAGCCCTCAGATGGCTTAAGTTGAACAAGCTACCATCAGTACAACAGCGTATATATATGCCGTCTTCTTCTTCTTCGAGGTCTGCCATAGCCCTTTGGAGTATTATGCTGAAGAAGATTGTAAATAGGGTTGGTGCAAGAACACAACCTTGTTTCACTCCATTAGTTATTAGAAAGGGCTCCAAAAGAGCATCACCATATCTGACTTGAGCGCACTGGCCTTCATGTAACAGGATAATCATTTTGAGGAATTTGGGGGGACATCCTAGACATTCCAGGATTTGCCACAGACCTTTTCTGCTCACAGTGTCGAAGGCTTTGGTGAGATCGACAAATGTTACATGAAGTCCTTTGTTCTGCTTTCGACATTTCTCTTGCAGTTGTCTCAACTGCAAGAGTACGTATGCAATAAGCAAATATTTGTATTTCTAGTCCAAGCCCTGGGAAGATGGTGCTAGAGTTATAATGCAGTTTAGACCGGACATTGCAATCTCAAGCTATCTTTTCAGGCATCTAGGCATTCCAGTAATATGACTATTTGTAACAATCACAGCAAAGTTGTTTTATTATGTGTTGTGTTATATTGTGATGCTGAATGATCTCTGTAATAGACAAAATATTTACAATAATATTATTCCCCTCAAAAATAAGGAAACCTGTTCTGATTAATTTTATACAATTGGGGAGTAGGGAGGGAGTGGAATATCCAGGGGTCGCACTCTATTTTCAAGTCCCTCCAATTCCTATGGGCTGCACTTGCTTATTAACTTACACAGAACTGATTGAATGGCTATTTTAGGCCCCAATAATGGTTCCAAGAAAGCCCAACATAGCCTTAAATGTTAAAGAATGTACTCTCTGGCTTAGTTCATACTAAATTATACTCAGTTCATATTTGCAAGTTTAATTTTTGCAGATTTGATTTTTCTTGGATTTGATTAATATGTTCTGTCTACAAATTTCTAAGATGTTCAGGGTGGGAAATTCTGGTGGAAGGATTTCTACAGAAGTATTTTCTCAGGTTAAAAATGGTGGTGGGGGTTAATTTGTGGATTTCCCACTTTTGTGACAATCCTTTATTCCTGACCCCCACAAAATTGTAAGTCCTGTTGTAGTCATATTAGTTCCACACAGATATTGCTTATTTCACAGCCCTCTTGACTACTGAATACATTCAGAGCTTCATTGTTCCCCTATGGAGCCCCCTGATGACGCAATGGGTTAAACCCTTGTGCCATCAGGACTGAAGACCAACAGGTCACAGTTTTGAATCCGGGGAGAGTGCGGATGAGCTCCCTTTGTCAGCTTCGGCTCCCCATGCAGGGACATGAGAGAAGCCTCTCACAAGGATGGTAAAACATCAAAACATCCAGGCATCTCCTGGGCAATGTTCTTGCAGATGGCCAGTTCTCACACATCAGAAGCGGCTTGCAGTTTCTCAAATTGCTCCTGACATGGAAAAATCATTCCCCTCTCCAAATCAGTACATTGGAAGAATATATATGACATTATATTGTGTCTTCTTTTAATGCACCTATAACTCATTGATCAATAGATTTGGAAGACCCCTAACTCCACAAACACACACCTTTTTGAGGAGGGGGGTGTGTCTTTTAAAATATTTTAGAGTTTTAATTTAAGATAGGATACTCTTGAATAACCTGACAAATAATCCAATCCCTTAACAAAATGGAATAATGCAAATGACAAAAAATAGTTATGTTGAATCGTCATCCCATCAGAGCCATTAAGAAAGAGTGAAACTGGACGTAAAATGCTTCACTGATAGAGACAACCAAGAGATTCTTCTTCTCTTCCTCTTTTGTAGGGGATGATTCTCTGTCTGACCTTTGCAGAGCAGTTCCTGGATTATGCTGCATCTCTTCGCACTACAACATCTGGTTCCCCCAGCACGGATGATGTCATGAGGCAGATTAATTCCTCTTCAGCATGGAAAGCTGTAATTTCTTCTTAGGGCTGCACATTTCATTTCACAAGACCTGACTGACACACTGTGCTACAAAAACAAAAGCATGCAATGGGAAAATGCTTTTTGGGGGGTGGGGGGAGAAACCTATGCAAAAGTCTAGCATTTGTAAACAATGATGGCTGGTAAAGACTGGTAAAACTATTATCACCAGGCACGATGCCCAATACTATACTAATGCCTATGCATTTGATACTGCCATTTTTGCACTATGCATTTCTATCTATTTAAGGGCACATGTAGTTTCTGCACATGCTTTTATGTTTTGCTATTTTTTTCTCCAGATCGCTAATCTTATACTATAAAGTAGGCATGGACAAACTTCAGTCCTCCAGGTGTTTTGGATTTCAATCCCCACAATTCCTTACAGCTGGTTGGGGAGAGTTGAAGTCCAAAATGCCTGGAGGACTGATGTCTGCCCATGTCTGCTATAAAGCCTCATCCATATTTTCAGGCCTTCTCTAGATTGTCCCAAAGCGTCAAAATTTAACTGGAGATGTACCTGTATTTATAGGATTTAAAACAAAAATATTTATTTCTCAAGAGACTGACCATGACTGTTTAAACCCAGGGCAGAGTTGTTTTTTTAAAAAAAAAATGTTCCAGGAATTTCTGCTACAGACAGTGGTATAGCGTGTCCACCAAAATTATTTACATCTTTAACAATTTAAAATTCCGATTTGTTTCCCAAAATATCTATACATACTTAACAGAATTAGAGATTCTAATAATAGAGAAGTGTTGTGAAATGACAGCTTCCTGTGATTATCTGTTTTTAAGAGTCATTGAATCTGGAATTAACTGTTCTTGATGGAATTTTAGATTTCTGTGAATGTCAGTTCACATGACCATGGCTATGATAGACAAGTCATCACAAAAGCATAGGACAAGGGAGCTTTATTCATGGACCATGTGTTGTTAAAACTCCCTGTCTGGTATATCTGCTCCCATGGCCTTTTGGTGGATATGGAAGAGTGGCAATGGCCAGTCATCCTTGTAGTCCACGGTTTCACAAAATGGGCAGTACCACCCCCTGGTGGGCGGTGAGGTGATTCAAGGGGCGGTGGGAGGCTCAGGGGAATTTGGGGGCAGTGAACCCCTTTAAGGGGGCGGTGAACGATTTGCCATTTAGGAGAGGTCATGCAGCCCTCTTCTTTGGCCTCGCTCCCTTCCGCTTTGACCCCCACATGCAGTGCAGTGTGAAGGCTGCAGTCAAAGGCCTCCGCATCCTCCGGCGGAGCCTCCCTGCCACCATGGAAGACACCGCGGCCTTCCCCGGCAAATGCAATTCATTACAAATTCCTCCAGTATTTTCTGTTGGTCATTGGGGTTCTGTGTGCCAAGTTTGGCTCAATTACATTGTTGGTGGAATTCAAAATGCTCTTTGATTGTAGGTAAACCATAAATCCCAGTAACTACATCTCCCAAATGATAAGGGTTATTTTCTCAAAACTCCACCAGTGTTCAAATTTGGGCATATTGAGTATTTGTGCCAAGTTTGGTCCAGATCCATAGTTGTTTGGATTCTCAGTTCTTTCCGGATGTAGGTGAACTACATCTCTCCTAAATCACTGCCAATTCCTCCCAAACCCCTCCAGTATTTTCTGTCGGTCATGTGGGTTCTCTTTGCCAAGTTTGGTCTCAGTGGTTTGTGGAAGTCAGAGCTGAATCAATTAAAGGTACTGCAAATCTCATCATCCATTGTCCATACTCCCCCAAACATATTGTTTTTGTGATTAAACACTATGTTTTAATTATGTTCAATTTGTAACAATGAAAATACATCCTGCATATTAGATATTTGCATTAGAATTTGTAAAAGTAGCAAAATTATTTATGAAGTAGCAATGAAAATATGGTTGGGGGTCACCACAACATGAGGAATCTTATTTAGGGGTCACGGCATTAGAAAGGTTGAGAACCACTGCATTAATACATATATCTTTCTGTTTAATTGCTATTAAATTTTAAAAAAATAATTTCTAGGGGGGCGGTGAGTAAAAAAAATTCTGGAAAGGGGGCGGTAGGCCAAAAAAGTTTGGAAACCACTGTTGTAGATCTATCAAAGGTAATTACAGAGAAGTGATTCTGGATACCTTTCTGCAACAATCATAAAAGGACACAGAAATGATTCCAGTCAGAGTTTGAGTCCTTGTGTTTCTAGTCATAAGCATTGCACTGAATTTGGATTACTACCTTTTCCTTATCCACTGGAACATCAATGTCAAGGGATTCATAACAACCGGATACAATGTGGTCTTTCTATGTGTGGAATTGTTCATGCCTGTGGATGAGCACATTTTTAATTTGGTTTTAAATAAATAAATAAATAAGCACGTCCCAAAACTTGTTTCATTAACTCAATAGGAATAAAACCAAAAGGAAAAAAAAATAGACAGAATGCACCAGAAACCAAATCCAATCCCTAGAATGCATCCTATGTTTCCTATGTGGATCATTTTAAGTTGACATTTCTGCTTTCATGGAAACTTGTGTGAATTCCCCAGCTATCAGTCAGGTAGCCGACGTTGAAGGTAAGAGCAAAAACTGCTGCTCCATGATGTAGAGCTTGACATAGAGATGATTAATCATTTCAGGATGTTCCACACTGGACAATTGCACCAGGCTGGAGAGTGTTTCACTTTTTAACATACGTTTTTATTGGAAATTTTCAAATGCCTTAACTTGCTAGATCTCTCAATACATTATTTCCAGACAAAATGGAAATATTTCAACCAAAGTACTTGTGTAGAGGTGCACAGAAATAAAGGCGAAGCTGCTGTGGTGGTAAGTCTAGGAGTGGAGGTGGTAAAATTTGCAGAAAACCCCGCAATGAGTACATTGAACAAAAAATTTATCCAATTCATCTTTGCAAGTTAAAAGATGAATGCATGTTCCAAAGCTGAAGAAAAGAAATATCATTGCCAGTACATCTTAGCGTATTTTCCACAGAAAGCTCTTTGGAATGGACCTTTCAAAACATCCAGAAATGTAGGTTTTATGTACATTCTTAGTAACAAATCAATATTTGGCAATAAATAATTTATATGTAGCTATTTAAAGTTACTTATGTTTTTAAATTTAGTTCATTACATAGCTATTAATGTAGGAGTTCACTTGCTAGAAACGCCATGAATGAATAACAATATAACAATAATTGAGTCACCTTTAGGCTGAGAAAGGCGGTATATAAATATGATAAATAAATAATAAAGGTAAAGGTTTCCCCTGACATTAAGTCCAGTCATGCCCGACTCTGGGATTGGTAGTCATCTCCATTTAGAAACTGGGACTAACAGTGGCTGGCATGACTCATGGAGTGCCATTACCTTCCCACTGAAGTGGTATCTATTGAGATGTTTTTTCAAACCTGCAATCTTTTCAGATTCAAACCTGCAAGTTTCAGCAGCTCAGTGGTTTAACCCACTGCGCCACCAAAGGTTCCAGTATAACAATAATAATACTGTTTTTATTTATTACTTGCCTCCTTCCTCTCCTCCTCTCTTGGCCCCAGTTTTACCCACTTTTCCTTATTCATATACACACAGCATTTCTCCCTAAATATATACTTAAAATAAACTATGGTTATTAGAAGGATACATAAGCACATTTACATTGAAGAAGGCTAGAATCATGGTTTAATCAGAGTTGGAGAGTCGTGTCTTAAATTACAGTTTTATGTAAATATTCAAAAACATTTAACCCACTGATGCCTCAATTAATGTAATTTTATTGGTATCTATTTTTATTTTAACAGTAGCTGTGCATTTCCCCACTCAATATCAAGTCAAATTTTTCCATTTCTTTGTGGAAAAATTATCCAACAGTAGTATATATACAGTGCACATTTTTTGTCACCCTCAAATGGCCTTCTGAATTAGGCCAGTTGGGAACCACATGGGACTGAACCTTGGGAGGCAGGGGAAGACAGGAGACGGTCTCTGAGGGCTACCCATGAAGCCGTATCCATGTCTAAGCAGCAGGAACAACTAGGTCACCAGCCAGGTTCTCCTCCTCCTTCCTGGGGGGGGGGGTACAAAGCCCTGAGGCTGCTGGCAGCCTCTTTGCACACTCCCCTCCTCCCTCTCCAGCTTCCAGGGTTCCAGGTTTCTCTAGGCCTTTCCAGACAGGTGGATGATATATATATATATATATATATATATATATATATATAATATATATATATTTATATATAGAATCACACACACACACACACACACACACTTTATTGTGGAATTTTTTTATAATCATGAAATATAACTAGAAAAAGAAAACAGGTGGATGTGATTCTAACATGCCATCAAATCTAATGCACACTTGTATTTTAGCAATGTTATTTCGCCAAAAAAGTGAGTGTTACACTTGAGTATATTTAGTAATTCCAGGATAGGTATATATAGCTAAATGTGACTTGTGTCACATTTACTAGTCATGCCTCATAATAGCTATCTACAGACAACTAGTCCAGATATGAAAATTAAAGGAGGGAGGTGCTTATCTGGATTACCAAAGCATATCAACCAAGAAAGCAGATACCAGAAAATATAAAGATGCCAATGGCAATAATGGTCCAAACACCATTTAATCTATTGGCTGGCACAGATTCAAAAATGCTCGATAAACCCATTGTCTAATACTTTGCCTCAGAGAGTGCATCCATACTACTATCTGATATATTTTAACAACTTGCTATAACGTGAGAACACTGTTTGGAAACTGAAACAGTGTAGTTGATAAAGTCTCTTGGAGAAAATTAACAGTGACAAGAAACACAAGTTTCTCTTTGTCCAATACAAGGAGTGTTTCTCCATCAAAATAATGTATTTCATTGGAGGAATTGAGCCTTTGGATCTGCCATGGAGCCATACTACAACATCTATCATTTACAAGACTTACATAACTCATCCAAAAGTCATTGGTCAGTGTTTGAAATCTTCAGTTTTTTGCATGGCACTGTTCCTGTTTCATAACATAGAGTCGTATGTACAAATCTTATGAAATGGAAACAACAAATGAGGCACAAATGAAAGTTTGCACAACCCTACTAGATATCATGGATTATGGTCAGTAAACATTATTAAAATTTAACAGATTTTAGTCAAAACATTTCTTAATTGTCTTTAAAAATGCATTCATTGCTGTAACTGGAAAACATGGCAAGATATGTCATCAACAAGATTATATTTTTCCCGCTTTGATTCCAGTACACAAGATCCAAAGGTTCAATTTTTCCAATGAAAGGAATAGGTTTGATAGAGAAAGATCCCTCATGTTGGAAAAAGAGAAACATGTGTTTCTATACCTTTGTTAATTTTCTCTAATAAGTTTTTATCAACTACTCTGATTCAATTTCCAGGCATTGTTCTAATGTTCATGGAAATTGTCAAATGCCAGGTGCACCTTTTGAAAGAAGCTTAGGGTATTTGGAGAAATTTGTTGGCTTTGCTGATCCAATATATCTGTAATTTTACCATTGTTAGCATTGGCAGGTTGAAATAAAAATGGGGATTTGCCTCATAATCTATAAACAATGCTCCTCTGATCCGTGGTAAGCATTGCCTCCCACTGTCTTCTATTTCAAACCATATGAACATAAAGAAATAGCACACACGCTATTCTAAATCTCCTCCTGATGCTACAACATGTCAGAGAAAATTGTTGGGAACTACTTTTAAAAAATCCAATTTTGGAAAGGAGAGAGGAGACAGAAATTGTTATTTAAGTGAAATCTGTAAGCTATTCAAGTTTGATGAGTCATCAGGAAGGAGGAGAATCATTGTGAATTTCCAGTCCACCTTCTTCTCTCCAACAGTTTTAGTGATCAAATTATTACATCATCAAATGACAGATAGTTATTTTTGAACTTGGGGTATTAGATTTGGAAACTGATTTAATAGTAGAAATTGGTAAATTAAGTCATAGCCATCAACACCAATAACTCAAATTGTTTGATTAGTTGTGTTATTATTATCTGGATTTTAAAACATTTAAATTGAATCTTTCAATCAATTTTAAGGGGTGAAAAACACACAGCTTGTCTGCTAGTTAGATAACTGGCTAATGTAATAATAGAATGGTATATGAACCCTGATTCATAATAATTGCAAAACAATGTGATTATAAAATAACAATCATAACTATTTAAATTGAATTTTTAATTGTGTTTTATATAAAATTATGCTTAATGTCTTTAATGTTTTTAGGTTAGATGTTAGAATTTGTTATATTATGTGAAAGGTTATGTTATAATTTAATTTTAGAGTTATAACTTTATCTTAGATATTGGTTTATGTTGTTTTATGTTTGCTTATTTTGGAAACTGATTGGTTTGTTATTTGTATTTGTCTTCATGAATGTATTATGGCATTGAATGTTTGGGGTTTTTTTTGTTGTCATTTGCCCCTTGGGGAGATAGGAAGGAATACAAATAAAGTTTATTATTATAGAATTAGGCAGGCCATGTGGACCATCAGATCCTCATGAAGTTCATAATCTCCACCTAGCATCTCTAGAAGGTAGCTGTCCAGACTTGTAAAAAAGACAGAGAAGAAGACCCCACCACAACCCTGGGTAAATTTTCACAATTGCCAAACTGCTTTTATGGTCAAAAATTATGCTATGCAGGGATGGACAATTGATTTGGCCAAACCTCCATTAACAAAGGGGCTTGGCTGATTTGCACTGATCCACATAAGATCAGAACAGAGTGACTCAACTCAGCACCAGTGTGGAATAGCTACAGTGAAAAATGCTTTGACCATCAAGAGATCTGGATAACAACACTCAGTCAGATAATATGGAGCAACAACAAGCAAGTAGATGCAAAGTGAGAGAGGTAACAGGTGTAGTTGTCACTGTGATCTCTTTCAGATTATTAATTATCTCTCCAAGTTATATATCTACAAGATGTAGCCTGCTGGTGAGTCCATTTATTTCTGTTTTGCTCTTTTAGATCTTGTGAGACTCTGCTAGACTCTTATATAGACTTTTAAAAATTCTAAATATCTTGCTGCTTAGGGATCCTGTTTGCGACTTGCGCTCCTTCACCCAGGCTCTCAAGACCTGGCTGTTCAGTAGAGCATTCGATGTGTAATTTTAACTTTTATATTCATGATCCTCTATGTTTTATCTTGCTTTTATTGCTCCTGTGTAAATCACCTAGAGCATCCCGATGGAGAGTGATTAATAAGAAATAAAGTGATGATGATGATGATTCAGAAAGCAGCCTCGATTTTCATTTCATTTGTATTTATCTTTGGTGTGAATGACCAGGAGTAACTGACTGAACTGAGTATCCTAAAATGATCTCATTTTAGGGGGGAAATTGCTTGCCATTAAACCGGCTCTCCTATTAGGAGAAAGAGGGAGGAAGGAACCATGTCTATTTCATTTAATCCTAGTTTTAAAATGCCAAGAAATAAGAGGTTTATTGTAGGGGGACACTGTGGTACTGGCCCCAAATGCTTCTGTTTTTGTTTGATAATGTTTATTACCTAATAGCCCAACCTCCATAACAGTTTGATTCAGGCTAACAAGCATGCAATATTTGTTCCTTCATTAACTATTAAAATAAAACCCCACAAAAATGGATGCAGGAGGTTCTTCGTGCATTGATTTTCCTTCTCCAAGCCCTTCATCTCCTTTCTTGCTAACAGAGCACTAAAATCCTCTCACAAAAGATGTCCTGGTTAAAAAAATTCAAAGGAAAACGTATCTATTAGGGGTGGTTGATCCATACAAAATATGGTTCTAAACTACTAGGGGGATTATTAGTAATTGAAATATTTACAAATTTTTTTCCAAAAAGTTCATGATTAAAACATTATTAATAACAAATATTCGTTATTATTCGTGACCTCAGCTGGGAGGGAAGAATGGAGGGGAAGCCTGGATCAGTCCTAAACATCACTAATAACATCATAGAAGCAAGCTATATCAACAAATAATCAATTAATGCAAATGAAATGCACAGATAAAGTATGAGCTGAGCTTCTTCTAACAGGAATATTTATCTCCTCCAAAATTGCTTTTCAGGGTCACTTACAAACATCAGAGTCCTGTTCCTGCCTTCTGCCAGCTCCCAGAAAAAAGGAGAAGCGCACAAAAGCTTTGCCAAAAACCGCAGACCAGAGCAATCGATTGCCAGAGCAATGGATCGCTTCTCCTTTTTCCTGGGAGCTGGCAGAAGGCAGGAACAGGACTCTGATGTCTGTAAGTGACCCTAAAAAGCAATTTTGGAGGAGATAAATATTCCTGTCAGAAGAATCTCTGAGCTGGTGAGAGGAGAAGGGAAAAATACGATCTATTACAAAAATTAAAGAAAAATTGCCATCCCAGGTTCGGTAAAGAAATTATATTTCCTGATTGGGCCTCCAGGGTAAAAAAACATTGATTTTTTAAAAAAAAAACAAACGAAAAATAACGGATTTCAAAGTATTTAGATTGAAGATATCCACCCCTAGTATCTATCTACATTTATGAAACAGTGATTAAATAAATAATAAATAAATAACTTTATTTATATTCCACCCTATCTCCCCGAGGGGACTCAGGATGGATCCCAGCATCAGAAGGCAAACATTCAATGCCTATACAATACAAACTACAACTACAACCCAGAATAAACTGACGTATACCATTTAAACACACATAAACACAGAGGAAGGCCAGAACAAAGACAGGGCAAGATGGCGCCGGGACAGGAGCTTCCTACAGGGGCTCCCTGCTCGCAGATTCCAGATTCCGTCCCTAGACCATCTGAGACCATCCCTCTTACCGAGATGGACCAACAACTGGTTGGAGTAGACCCCCGTACCCCAGAAGGGGCCGGTGTGGGTCCCCAGCACGAGGTGGTTGGCTCAGAGGTGCCTGTGGACGATGATGAGGCCTTTTATCTCTTCCTTCTGGGCTTGGAGGCTGAGTTGAAGGCGAAAAAAGGCACCGAGGTCCCCGAGAGATCTACTCTCCCTCCCCACCGCCGCCTCCTCCCCCTTGCTTCCCGACCACCAACGGGACCACCAACGGGACCCCAGATAACCACCTGCCCCTTGCCCATGGGAAGGTTTCCGCTGACCCTCCCTCAGCTCTGGGCAGAATTTGGCTTACTAGAGGCGCAGTTCACGACCTTCGGAGAGGCTGAGACTTACCTTGGAGGGTGCTGCAGACGCGGTGGATGGCGACCGCGCCGGGCCCAACCCCAGATAGTGGAGGCCTCCAGGAGTCAGCCTGCCCGATGAACGGGACGAATGCAGGAAAGGGCCAGGGCATGACCACCGGACCTCTAGTCCCGACCCTGGAGAATTACAGTGGGACCACTCCTGGGACTTGCAGACCGACGAGCAGCAGGCCACCCTAAATGAAAGACCAGCCCCAGGAGCCATGGCGTTATCCGAGGAGGCGACGGAAGATCTTAATCCTCGATCGCTGGGTTGTGTCTTCGGGGGGACTGTCCAATCGCACAAGCAGGCCTCAACCCGGGTGAGTGTCCCTGGTCCGCCTGCCGGGGTCTGAGGGAGCTCGCCCGGCCAGTCAGCTGGAGGTGGGAGAGATGGAGACTTTGATATTGACTCGGTCCTGGAGCGACGCGCAGCCTTCGGCCGAGGCGCCCCGTCTCTCTCCCTCTCGATAAGAAGAGAGTTGGTAGAGAGGCTGAAGATGGCGCCCGACCTTGAGGACGCTGGGAGAAGGCATGCCTCCCCCACCCTCAGGAATGAGGGGTGCGGAACTAAAGCGCAGGCGCACCAGACACCAGCGGCGGCGCCGGAAAAGAAGCTTTCTTCCGACAGCCCCTTTGCCTGAGGTCATGGAGGCTGCACCGGATGAGGCGACGGAGGAGAGGCGGGAGGATCCGCCGGTCGTGATGAGTCCACCAGATGCAGCGGTAGGAGGGACACAGGAGGTCCTCCCAGCCATGTCCCCCCAGGGGAGGGGAAAAGACAGGAAGCGGCGCCCCCGGAAGTGTCGTAGGCGAAGAGCACGCCGAAGAGAGAGAGGCCGAGAGAGAGGCCCTCCCCCATCCGGGGAGGAACAACATCGCCACCTGGTGGACGGAGGCCCCTCATTACCCTCGTTGCCAGGAAGGCAACAAATGGAACTCCAAGGGGCGGGTGGAGAGCCTCAAGCAGCAATGACTGACCGAGAGGCTCCAACCATGATGACACTCCAAACTGCCGCTCCCAGCCAGGAGAGACTATCCATAAGGACAGCCCCCATCAGCTTCTACCTCAAGAGCGATGTCCATCTAATCCGAGGGTGGGAGAGGCAGCCCCAGCGCAGCCCACCCTAACTCTCCAACGAGGCGAGAGAGAGGGAATTTCAGATCCAGGACTTTTGGGAGCAGAATACCAACACTGGAGCCGAAGGGCCCAGTCTGCCCCACTTCCCCCACTTTGTGGCCCTAAGGTGGGCCCTGGTAACAGTAGCTCGCCAAATCTGACCTCTGGACTTCCTTTAGCCCGACCTGAGCAAAACTCTGGGGGGGTTAGAGAGGAGTTGCGAACGAGATTGCCTGGCCCTCAAACTAACTCTAGTCATAAATCACAAAAGAGTGATCAGCGCGCTCCCCTTTTCAGAGGTTGAGCAAGGCGCCGGACACTTAGAGATTCAGGGATGGGCTTTGCAGGGGCGGGCTATTCGGGTGATCTCGGGCAGGGGCAATTGGGACGGTAGCCGTAGGTCAGAGGACGGACGAACCGTGTAAGGGCTCGTCCACCCTCTGACCTACGGCTATTCCAAGACACGCAGATGGAGAGCTCTCATCTACCTCTCCTCCAACTCTGATACTAGCCAATACCAGATCCGTGCGTAATAAATCCGCCACCATCAGGATTTCTTGCTGAGAGGAAGGCCGATCTGGCCTGCCTCACAGAAACATGGCTCCAGGAGGGAGACGGGGTCATCTTGCACGAGCTGGCATCTCCTGGGTTTACGGCTAGTTATCAGATGAGGACAGAGAGGCGGGGGAGGTGTTGCCATCCTCAGTCGAGACAATTTTAATTCTAGGACGATTCGGTAGCGAACATTCCAGGCATGGAGTGCTCTGGCCTGGTGTGGGACCTTGGTGAGAGTGTGGCCTTCCTGCTGGTGTACCGGGCACCCCACGCACCGGCGGGGAGTCTACCCAGGCTGCTGGAGGTGATGGCGGAGTGGGCATTGCGGTTCCCAGGCTTATGGTTCTGGGGACTTTAATGTCCACGCCGACACCCCCCTCGACAGTAGCCTTGGATCTAGTGTCTACCATGGAGGCACTAGGTCTCTCACTGTGTAAGACCGGTCCCACTCACCAGGCTGGGCACACCTTGGATTTGATTTTCGCTGCCGGAATTGGTGTGACCCCAGCCTCTATTATAGAGGTTCCATGGTCGGATCACAAGGTCCTAGAAGTCCGTCTGGAGCTGGCCTCACCTCTCGGTAAGGGTGCTGAACCTATTATGGTTCGCCCGAGGAGACTTATGGAACCCATTCGGTTCCTGAATGCTCTAAGGGAATGGGGAGCCCCCAGCGATTCCGTCGATGGGCAGGTGGAACACTGGAATGCCAGTCTTTCCGCCGCCCTGATGAAACGCCCCAGACGCTCTCTCATCCCTCGGACTAATCGCTCGCCTTGGTTCTCTGAGGACCTGCGGGCGATGAAACGGAGGAAGAGACAGCTAGAGGACGTGTGGCGGAGACTCCGTGACGAAGCTTCGAAATCAGCTTATAAGCTGTTTAAAAGGCTTATGAGCATGCTATCAAGGAAGCAAAAAAAGTCATATTATTCCTCCTTGATAGAGTCGGCTAGTTCACGCCCGGCTCAACTTTTTAAGATAATTCGGTCTCTGACAGCGATCCCTACTGTCCCAAATGATAGGGGTTTGGCTCCGACAGCTGAGGCTTTTCAGAACTATTTCACCGACAAGATTTCTTGCTGTTCGCCCGGGGATATCCCCGCTACTTTTGCTACAGTTAGCGAACTCGAGACTCCGCCGCCACTCGGCGGGCCCACCTTCACCCGTTTCCAATTGCTGGACACAGCAGCTGTCGATAAGTTACTTGTTGCAGCTAGACCAACTACTTGCTCCCTCGACCCGTGCCCCCTCCTGGCTTATTAGGACCTTGCCAGGAGAGGCTACGCCCCCCTGGGCACGATCTTAAATAGCTCCCTTGAGCAAGGAGTCTTCCCCAGGGGGATTAAAAGAGGCTATGGTAAGACCGCTGCTGAAGAAGCCGAATTTAGACCCTTCGGCTCCCCTCCAGTACCGCCTGTTTCCAACTTGCCCTTCCTGGGCAAGGTGATTGAGAGGGCAGCAGCGGATCAGCTGCAGCAGTTCTTAGAAGACACAGCTGGATTTGATCCCCTTCCAGTCCGAGCTTCCGTATTGGGCACGGGACGGAGACCGTGCTTGTCGCCATTACAGACCAATCCGCCGCCAGCTGACCAGGGTGGATCGGCACTGCTTGTCGTTAGATCTGACAGCAGCGTTTGATACAGTAGACCATGCATTGCTGACCACCGCCTATCCGCTTCCGGAGTCAGGGGACTGCCCTTAAATGGGTGGCCTCCTTTCTCCGGGATCGGGGACAGCGTGGAGGGGCGGGATGGTTCAGGCGGCTCCCACTTAACTGTGGGTCCCCCAGGGGCCATTCTCTCCCCTTATTATTCAACGTTTATATGCGCCCTGGCCCAGCTGGCCTCGCGACTTTGGTCTGGAGTGTTATCAGTACGCTGATGACACCCAGCTTCTTGCTTGCGAATGGACGGCAGGCCGGATACCGCACTCCGATTGCTTCCATCTGTGCCTCGGCCGTGACTGGTTGGCTGCGGCCAGCCGCTGAAGGTGAACTGGCCGAAGACGGAGATCCTATGGCCTGGTCGGCCTGGCGGGATGAGTGCCGGTTGCTCTACTCTGGACGGCGAGCAATTAACACGTCGTCAATTGTTAAGAGCTTGGGTGTTCAGTTCGACTCCTGCTGACCATGGAGACCCAGGTCTCCGCGGTCAGCAGGGTGGCGTTCTACCACCTACGTCAGGCTAGGCGACTGGCCCCCTACCTGTCCAGGAATGACCTGGCTACGGTGATCCAAGCGACGGTCATCTCGAGACTAGACTACTGTAACGCCCTCTACGTTGGCCTTCCCTTGGCGACGATTCGGAAACTCAAGCTAGTGCAGAATGCCGCTGCTCGCCTGCTGGCAGGAGTGCCGGTGAGGCAGCACATTACGCCCATCCTCCAGCAACTGCACTGGCTGCCAATTGAGTACCGAATCACCTTCAAGGTGCTGGTGTTGACCTTTAAGGCCTTGTACGGTCTAGGGCCTGCGCACCACTACGACCGCCTTGCCCCATACGCTCCCCCGAGATCACTCCGCTCAGCAGAGCAAAACCTGCTGGAGATTCCACCGATCCGCCCTCTGCCGCCTATCATCAACTAGGCAGCGCTCCTTCTCAGTAGCAGCTCCAACGGCCTGGAATGCCCTGCCGGAGGAGGCTAGAGCCATACGGGAGCTCGCCCCCTTCCGCAGGGCCTGTAAGACCTTCCTTTTCAAGCAGGCCTTCGGTTGACATATAACGCCTCTTGCTTTCAATCGATTTATGACTCTGTGTTACCGTTTTTTGTCACTTAGTGTAATTTTAACAATGTTTTAATGATGTTTTTTAGTATCATTTTTGTTATTTTTATGGTTATAGCATTGTTTTATTTTGTTCGTGAGTCGGCATGAGTGTTGCCTGCCGATCACTATGTATGTCTTGTAACCCGCCACGAGCCCTCGGGAAGAGGCGGAATACAAATGCAAATAATAAATAAATAAAATAAATAAATTGAATTAAATCTCACATGTCAAATCAAACTAAACAAACAAACAACACAAATTGAATTAAATTATATCAATATAAAAACATGAACCTGAATTCACAACGAATTCACAGCAATCACCAGGTTCATTTAAGATGATGTCAAAATTAATTATAATTACCTGTAATATCACCAAGGCCAACCCAGCCAACTAAACAATTTCCAGGTGGTGGTGTATTGGCTGAACACAATCGACGAATCCTCCTCCTCTCCATATGCCAGTGAGAAGAGGTGAGTCTTTAATTGCTTTTTAAAGGAGAGGAGGAAGGGGGCCATTTTTATTTCTTTAGGAAGAGAGTTCCAGAGGTGGGAGTGATCATGGAGAAGGTCCTCTCTCTCATTCCCACCAGCTATACTTGAGATGGGGTGGGACCGAGAGCAGGGCTTCCTCCATGAACTGCAGTGCCCAAGTTAGTCTATAAGAGGAGATGCAATTTATCAAATAGTTCATTAATCAAATAGTAATGAACTGAAACAACAATAATACTCACCAATTTCCTGCGTATTTCATTTTAACTTATTGCAGCATAATGATAATGTAGGGTTTTTTTTACGGTTATCCCAATTCTTGAGAAGATCTTCCAACATCTAGAAATAATGTGCACTACGCAGTAGGGCTGTGCGATCAATTAAAAATGTTTCAAAAGTCATTAAAAATTAGGGGGTACTGGCATTTTGTTTCTAATGTGTTTCTAAGATATATTTAGTAACAATTTTGTTACTATAACAAGAGTAACAAAATTTCATTATTTTTTTGTTGTAGTAATTGTGTAAGTGGGGAAACTTCAGAGGCTCCTTTTCCCCTCATTTTAGAGCTATTGGGGCAAAATGTGCTACAATGAACATCACGTTTCAGAACCTTTCTCTTATCCACATATTTTTTGGGGGATTTTAAAATAGACATTTAAAAATAAAACTACAAGAGCTTTCACCTTGAATTTTTTATACAATGACGCAAGATAACAGGGAATTGTTTTGCCCAACTTTCAGAAATATTTATACATTTACTGATTTTAGAAAATTCTTTAATTTTTGATAAAAACATGGGGGGGGGGGGGTTGTTTTGAAAAAGCCCCATATATCTCATTGAATGTCTCTCATATTAACCAATACAACTTCCATTTAGGGATTTCTTCCCAGCCCAGCACAGAAATTGACTTACTGTGAAGAGGAGTATCAGTCAGTCTTCCTCTTCGCAGGAAAGAGGTCTGAAATCTGGCTGGCTTCTGCTACAGAGAGACAAATCTCCCCCCTATCCTGATTGGGGTTTTCTGATGCTGAGCAGAATTCTGGAAAATGTAGTTTAGGGCAGGGCGTTTTGAATTATCTGGCATAGGGCTCCTCACTTTCCCAGCATTCTGTGCTTTCTCAGTCTTTTTGTCAGCAAACTCTTTCTCCCTGTTGCTTCCCTCTCCCTAATGGTGAGAGGCCATTAATGTAAAGAGGAAAGGCAGCCTTTTTTGGCTTTTCTTTGCTTCTTTGCACTAAACAGGAAACTTGGAGGCTTCCAAGATTTTTTAAAAATTAAACAAAAAAGTATTGGATAAGTTTTGATTTTAAAATTTTTGGTGCAGGCCATGCCCGCGTGTCAAATATTGAATCATAAGTACGAATTTAACAAATGACATATGACTTACAATGACTAACGAAAACATTGCACACTCCTGCTACACAGCTATAACACTTTGGTATCACTTTCATTGTCATGGCTCCATCCTATTAAATCCTGAGATTTAAAGTCTCATGGGCTCTTAGAATATTCTGGCACCTCTGTGCATAAATTGTAAATGTCCTTCCAAACCTACGTCTCCAGGAAACTTTTCTGATTGAAACCACTGTTTCCCCACTTGTTCATGAAAACTCACTAGGTGACTTTGGGCAAGTCACACACTCTTGCCCTCCTCATAATAGGGCCACCCTAAATTGGAAAAAGTGTGCCTTAACTCAGCTTCATTGAAAGGGTGTTGAGGGCAAATGATCCCAGATGCCTTTAATCTTAAACCTGATGCCTTTAATCCAGATCTTATTGAAGGATATAAGGAGAAAGGATCCCAGAAAGGGTGTTTCTTAAGCTTGATGCCTTTAACACAGGTCTTAATGAAGGATATTAGTTAGTTAGTTACAGTATTTACATTCCACCCTTCTCACCCTGAAGGGGACTCAGGGTGGATCACAGAACACACACATATATATTCAAACATTCAATGCCGACTATACAATGACAAGACAGACAACAGATAGAAGCATATATAGACTTTCTCATTTTTTGTTATCTTTGGATTGAAGCCACATGCTTAAAATACCTCCCTGCTTTAATGTGGGTCCTATCTATCTACTCATATTTGTTTTTGAACTGCTAGGTAGACAGAAGCTGGGCTGAGGGTCAGGCGCTCACTATGACCCAGGCTTTGAACTATCAAAAGGATCCTAGAAAGGGTGGTTTCTTAAGCTGGATGCCTTTAATCCAGGTCTTGTTGAAGGATATAAGGAGAAAGGGGCCATCGCTGCCAGGGGACCAGGTGTGAACCTCTCTTTCTGAGGTAAGAAGAGGAGCCTCAGCTGTTCAGAGTGTGAGAGGAGCCAGCAGAGTTGTCAGAAGGGAAGTCACACCTGCTCACAGAGCTACAGCTGGCTGGCTGGCTTTGAGCAGGAGGTGATGACGAGAAGTAAGGAGCTATGACTTCAGAAGTTAATGCTTGTAGCTACTCTTAAGACTAATTGGTCTCAAGCTGTGTGGCACTCTGGTCAAGAAACATTACAGGAACTCTGTGCTGTCATGAGGAGAAAGGATCCCAGAAAGGGTAGTTTCTTAAGTCTGATGCCCTATAAATGATGGAAAGGAGGGCCTCATAAGTTCCCCATTGCCATCAATAGGCCAAATATTCCCGGATCTTTCAGTTGCAGGATGGAAAAAAATGATTTTTTTTCTCTCTCAACAGAATTCAGAAGGTTCCTGAAAAATGGATTCCCTAAATCAGAAATCTGGATTCCCTAAATCAAAATGGGATTTAACCAAATTGCACAACCTGACTGTCTGGTAAAGTATTACTATTACTGTTTATTATTCGGAGATATATGAATCTGAACAAACTTTGCACATTTTCATGATTTGCACAACTTTACGGAAATTGTGCAAACATATAGACTTTTCCATTTAAAAAATCACATGTTGTTTTCTTGCATTTTTTTGGTACAAAACCAATATCTTTGCACAGAAGTCAAGTTCTTTTATATAAAATTCATTCTTTCTGCTCCAAATAAATTTTCTGTGCAGGAAAGAGGTTTTTTTTCCTCCAGCAACTTTGTAATTTCTCCAACAAAGTCATGAAGAGTGAAGTATCTCCCAGCTGGTCTCCTTTCTGGGTACCATAACATCTTTTTAATTTTAAAAAATCAAAGGTGCTAATAAGAACCAATGTTTTGTCTAGTACCAAAAAAATAACCTAGGTGAAAGTGAATGGAGATGAAATAAATGAAATAGTTTCATTTCCCACATGCCTCTAAAACAGGCCAAATAAGGTACAATTCTCTCTTCAATAAATATTGGACCCCTGTTCCCTTTCAGCTCTGTCAACCATGATCCTGTACCCTGCCATAATTATTTTAAGACTGTCGACATGTGGTCTGAGTGTGCACAATTAGTTCCCCTTCTTTATGAACCATGGGGAGAAAGTAGACCACATGCAATTGTTAAAGTTGGTCCCAAAGGACAGCTACTATATGGCAATGAAACACCTGCAGGGCTGGTGGGTTTCAAAATGTTGCCCTGCTAACCAACTTCAAACAATAAAGATGAAAGAGATGCTACAGAGGCTTGGGGGAGAGAGTCAAATTATTTTCACTGGCTGATTACTTTTGCTGATTAAGGAGCTTTCCCGTGAAGTAATTTATTAAAATGAAAAAATAGGGAAGGGGGGTGAGTTGAACCAATTAAATATACAAGCGATGGTGTCTCTAAATTATTATAAGAAGCAGTTTGTGTGGATTAATTCCTTGTTTTTTCATTTTGTTTGGCAAGCCTAAGAAAATAAAGATATTGAGCAGAAATGTGATGAGCTGTGTCTATTCTGCAGAAAACATACGATAAATAAATGGAAAGAATATTGAAAGTAGATGAACACCTTTAGGCGCTTCCTCCCTTGTAAAAATATATAGCTTCCATAAAGCAGCCTTTTGTTGAGTTTGATCATTTTTACCCAGCACTGCCTACTAAAGGGGTTCTGGCTAAGGGTCTTGTGTACAGGTTGTGGCCACGGCAAAACAAATATTAAAAATCCCAGGTTTTTTGCTTCTTTTCTTCTCTTGCTCTTTATTTTTAGGGTAGGTCAGTGCCTACCATATCCTGCTTCCACAGCTCTTTATCTCTTGAACTACACTGCCGTATAATGCAGTTTGAACTGCATTACATGGCTGTGTAGAACCAATCTGAGGGCCCTTCTATACTGTCCTTTAACCAATCTGAGGGCCCTTCTATACTGTCCTATATTGTGCATTATATGGGCCTACTCTGACCATATAATGAAGCTTAAACTGTATTATATTGCAGTGTAGATCCAGCCTGAGGGCCCTTCTACACAGGCACGTAATGCAGGTCAGAACTGACATAAAAATGTTGGTTCTGGACTCCATTATGGGCATACAGGGGAATCCTCAGTGATGAGACATCAGCCAGACAATCCAGCCATACTGAAGCCAGTTTGGCACTGTTTGATTTTCATCTTCCCTGCACTCTCAATTTTCCCCAGGAGAAGAAAGAAAATCCACCTACCACATGGTATCCAGCCTCTTTTTCCTGGTTCCATGCCAAAAACCTGGAAAGAATAACCCGCCACCTCCAGCTCTGGAGCAGGATTTGGACTTTCCCCTGTATTTTTTTAACCTAGGGTGCAGCTGCATTAAGTGACTTTTACCTCAGGTTAACTCACATAACAGTCTACCTGCACTGTTTGGATGCACACAGGCTAATACAATTCTACAATGCATTTTTTGGCAGTATATAGGCATCTTCCGTTTGGAATGTCTTGTAACTGCTTTAGATGAATTACCTATTTTCTGTTTAATAACACTATAGCTAGCATCCTTTTAGGGTAAGTCAACACCACACTTATGTATATCTGAGGCAGAATTATTGTGGAGATGGGAATTATCTTTCTCCTTCCGCAATGGCCAAAGAACGCTCAGGACTTACTACAGAGTTCTGCAACTCTTTGTGTAAAGTCTTATTAAACTTCTTTCACCCAGGTTTTCATCTCAACTTCAAAGGAACGGATGAATGTGCTGAATTCCTTTAAAGTGATGGAATGAAGTCATTATCTCACCGGCAATTAATTGGGTGGTTTCTGCCTTAGCCAAGTGAAATGCTATTTCCTGTATCAAAAAACGTTGTTTTTTTACACAAAACAACCATTTTGAAATTTTGTGCAGAGTAAATCCAAAACTATGAATATTCTCATCAGTCCAAGATACTTGTTATCAGGGTTTCTCAACACTCAAAAATATGATTTTGGTATGTTTAAAAAAATAAAATCACCTTCAGTATAATAATAATAATTTTATTTTTTACCCTCCTCTTCTCACAGCTCGAGGTGGGTTACAACATATATGCTATATTGACCACTATTTACAAACTACATGAGATTCTAAATTCTGATTTCACTTTAACATTCCTGAAGATCAGTTCTTGAATCACTAGAGGTTCAGTGGGTATTTAATTTATAATGTTGATTCCTGAAAGGTCTACCAGTGATTTAGTTTTCTTTGTTATGTTTCTTCTGAGAATATTCCTCATTTGCAGGTTTAATTTGAGTGTTTCTTCAACAAAGATATACAATAATATGTGACCTTTATACAGGGACATATGATTAAAACTATTAAGGAGAGTAGAACATTCAGAAGATTATTCTGATGTCTGTCCATTTGTAAATTTCTTTTATAAATCTGCTCTGACTGGATTAAAGCCATAATACATGGTCATACAATTTCTTTGAATTCTAATCTGGGGTGTGTGTGTGTGTGTGTGTGAGAGAGAGAGAGAGAGAGAGAGAGAGAGAGAGAGAGAGAGGGAGAGAGAGAGAGAGAGAGAGAGAGAGAGAGATTTGTTTGTTTTTGCCTAGAGAATATAAAAGGAAATTTGTATTGGACTTCAAAATTAATAGCTCCCCCGCTTTGGCTTGTCATGCAATCATGGGGAGAGGATTTTTAGACTTTGCCAAGTGATGACATTTCTAGTCTCTAAAAAGCTGTCATTGAGAGAGAATAGAACACCTATTTCCCCTAGAACTGTTCTATAGATTTCAAGATATCGGTTAGATTCTAGATTTGCTCTAGATATATATTGATAGTATGTGTGTGATATATATAATTTTACCCAAAGTATTACTGAGCAAGATAAGTGCGGTCATAAGTAAAATGAAGCCAGATAAATGCCCAGGAAAGGATAGAATAAGAATAGAACATTTAAAGGTGGGGGGTTAGAGTCTTCAAAAGACGATCACAGAACGTTTTACACAATACTTGCAATGTGCCATCTTACCTAAAGATTGGGCAACATCTGAAACCATACTTCTAATGAAGAAAGGAAACTCAGAAACTTTAGCAATTATCATCCTATTACAGTCCTCTCTCACAGTCCTATTATCTCACATTCTATTACAGTCCTCTCTCTACCCCGAGTCCTCCTCGGGATAGAGAAAAGCAGGGTATAATTAAGGTAATTAAATAAAACTATATAAATGGTTTGCAAGGATCCTACCACAAAGAATATCTCAAGATGTGGAAATCCACAAAGAACAAGCAGCCTTCAAATGCGGTTAGTCCACTCCCGATCATATCAATTCAGTCAAACAGCTACTAGAAAAAAGCAGAGACTATTGAGTTCTGGTTTGTCTTGCTTTCATTGATTACCAAAAGACATTCAACTCAGTTGAGATAAATGCTTTTCGTCATGCTCTGTACCAAGCTGGTGTAAATCCAGCATATGTGAATATCTTTTTTTAAAAAAAACAAACAAACCCAAAACATCAATACAGGGTGCACAACAGATATAAAACTGTTGTCAGAAGTATGTCATATTAGAATAAACAAATAAGTGCATCAAGGAGACACAATATCGTCAAAAGTGTTTCTGGCAACTGGAAAGCCTCTTTCAAAAAATTAAATTTAAAGGTGGGATTTCAACAACTTTCTCATCTCCTCTTTGCAGATGATTGTGTCCTTTTTTGCCAAAAACTGGAAGATTTACAACATGATCTCCAACAACTAGCTTGATTCTCAAAATCAGTAGGACTGGAAATGAACTTGAAGAAAATGAAATTGATGAAAAATGAGCAGTGTGCTCAGGGCCACATTGTTATAGATGGAGATGAAATTGAAGAAATGACTGAATATGTATATCTTGGACAATAAGTACAATCAAATAAGTTGACACATGGCAAATGGACAAGAAGCCAAAGGACAGTGCTAACAGATGATAAGCTGCCAATGAAGGTTGGTGCAGATATTTTCAAAAATACAGTTTTACCAGCAATGCTATACACATCTGAGACATGGGAAACAGCAAAGTCAGAGGAGGAAAACTGGCTATAACTCAGAGAGCAATGGAAAGAAGGATTTGTGGTGTGACAATAAGAGATAAAGTCAGCAATAAAGAGTTGTGTCAAAGAAACAGGGTACGTGACATGGCCAGTGAAATCTATGAGGCAAAAAGAAGATGGGCAGGTCATATAGCACAAACAAAAGACAACTGATGAACATGTCAACTAACAAACTGGATACCAAAAAGACCACAAGTGGCCCTTGGGCAGACCTTGTATTTGATTAAATGAACAAATGGTTAAGCTATTTGGCCAGAAATGGAAAAGAAAAGCACAAGATCATATATTTTGACACATGGTAGATTTGCGTGAAGCCCAAAGGAGTGGATCTATGACAAATCGGATGGGATAGGATATATATGGAGTAAAGTGGGTTCTCTGAACATGCTCTGAAAACTCTAATATACTGTGTGGGTAAGACATACCCCAAGATAAAAGAACAGTCTTCTCAAAATACTGGTGGTCTTGAATGCTATGAGATCTTGCACATCCCACAATTACCAGTGTAGAATGGGGGATGTGGGGTGATTTCGCTACAACATCTGTCACCCCAATGATCGCCAGGGTTGATTCAGCTGATCTGGCTGGCTAGGCAGTTGTCCCCTTCATCTTTCACCACTCCATGTGCATCCCTCCCGAAGCTACTTGCTTGGTAGAAGAGGACGATGTTCCAGGAATAGAAGGAAAATAGAATGGGAGGAGAAAGAGCAGGAAAACATTCATCTCTCTTCCTAAAGCTATTCCTATACACAGCATGGAAAGGTGAGATCAATGTTATTCATCCATTTGTAGGAACATAGCTGGACACTTCTCTACTGACTCTCCAAATGCTCTCCAGTAGCCATTTGCAATAGATGCAGCAGTTAAAAGGTAATGTGAACAAGTGAGAAAGGACACATCACATCTTTCTGCCTATCAGAGTTTAATTCATTACCTTCCTTTTCCAGAATATGTTTGCTATGAAACATATAAAAGCCCTGTCCCATAAAAACCCTGAAAACCCTAAAATGCACAGAATCAACAAAAATGATGTCACCCATTATCCATTATTGGGAAAAAGGTGGGATATCATCACCACCACCATCAAAAAGTACATGTCTACAGTATGCAAAAATGCATTGCCCTCCCATCCCCCGAATAATGGAGACTCAAACAATAACAACACAACAACAGTTATCTTGGGTCAAATTGGGCAAAATTTTATTTGCCTATTTAAATTCACCTCAACTGATCTCAAGGGTGTCAGGGATAAATTTCAATCAGATGTAATCAATCTCATCAAATTTGCGGGCGAAACACCAAGATTGCCTGATTAATCAACCAGGACAACCTAATGAGGGAAATGAGTAAGAGGCCCATTCTCCCACAGCGGAGAAGAGCCTCTTCTCATTCCAGGGCCATAAACTGAACTTCACCCATCAACCATAACTTTAGGGTGCATACATAACTAACTGGCCCTCACCCCTGACTGGTGTGCCTCGTTGTACACAGAATATGGCATTCCCTCTCTAATCACCGCTTTCCTATTTAACACACCATCACCCCCAGTAGCTAGGCAGCAGAAGAGGGTCAGCAAAAACCCGACCATGCTTAACCGCAGCATGGGAAGTAAAATTCCGCACCCGCTCCGTAGGGCAGCATCAACTACTACAATGGGCGGGAGTGGTGGGCAGGCGATCAGGCACAGAATGGCCTGACGGTGGTTGGCCTTTCTAGAGGCCACGCCCCCAGCCTAGAAGGTTCAGCAGAACCTTCTGGAACTCCAATCAGAGTCAGGGGGCAAATGCCTCTCGCCCCCACATGCTGGGGTGAAAGGGTATTGCCCTCCCATCCCTCGAATAATGGAGACCCAAACAATAACAACACAACAACAGTTATCTTGGGTCAAATTGGGCAAAATTTTATTTGCCTATTTAAATTCACCTCAACTGATCTCAAGGGTGTCAGGGATAAATTTCAATCAGATGTAATCAATCTCATCAAATTTGCGGGCGCGAAACACCAAGATTGCCTGATTAATCAACCAGGACAACCTAATGAGGGAAGTGAGTACGAGGCCCATTCTCCCACAGCGGAGAAGAGCCTCTTCTCATTCCAGGGCCATAACCTGACCTTCACCCATCAACCATACCTTTTAGGGTACATACATAACTAACTGGCCCTCACCTGATGGGGTGCCTCGTGTACACCGAATATGGCATTTCCCTCTCTAATCACCGCCACGGACTGGAGGTAGATGTCCATCTTGCCTCCATCCCCACCCATCTTCTAACACCCTTGCAATGCCCTCACTCAAATCTGCTAAAAACAAATGGTTGCCTTCCTCTGACAAGTGGACCCCATCATTTCTAAAAACAATTTGGTTGGCCGGATGAATGAATCTATGCTCCATGTAGGAACCATTCCCAGAAGTGACCACCGCGGCGCATGGCCCGGTTCACCCTCTTCGAGTCTTCTCCAACAACTTGGGGTCCCCACCCCCAGGCCACCACATCCGTGTTGTAATCTCAGACCACACCACTGGACTCCGGGCCATGTCCTCCAAATTGTGAAAAGATCGGCCCTGGCCTGCAAAAACAAAGCTTTGCCAGTCAAGAGGCCCAAATCGTTACCACCAAGGTGGATAACAATCACATCAGGGGGCAACACACCCCTGCCTCGAAATAACATGGGACACAGCCCATCCCATCGCAGACCACGTCTGCCCATCCATTGCACACTAGCAATGGCAATCATGCCCAGATGTTGGCCGACGGGGGGAATTGAGAGCTGCCTGCTCAGCCCAATAGATGTAACTATGGCCGCAAATCAGGACTCTCTTCCTCTCCGACCGCACTGGACCTGCAATGACACAAAAATCGCGAACAGCATCATAAAGGCTTATAACCTAACATTACGCACGTATGCTTTATAAGCCCCCGAATACCACCTCCCCAAAGCCATAATGGTCCCAGCATCATATCCCATTGCGGCAGCAGATGACGGTGCTCCACTCCTAAAGGAATGGGTTCCGATTTGCATGCCCTCCAAACCTAAAAGTTTCAGGGCCTTTTTAGTGACTGTCCAAAATTGAAATTTTGATAGTGGCGTCCCATCCTGATGACAAAATAAATAACCCGCAGCCGGGCCCCGGAGTGCAAGATAGCATGTCATAGCTAAAACTGGGCACAGCTCTGCATCACTGGCTCTACTAAGCCTGACCAGTGAGCCCTTGGCAGCCTGATCAGTCTTTGACGACCTGACTATTAATTCCAACATATCGGGGGTCAATCTTATGTCAGAAACCAAGAAAGCTTGGTGTGAGGAATCGGTTTTGGATGACGCCACCAACTCACTCACTCTAAAAGCGCCGAAAAAGGCGGTCAAGGCAGCCGAGTGGAATAACGTCTGTTCGTATTCGGAATCGCAAACAGAAGCCCACAGTTGCCCAAGTCCTTTTAAAATGCCTGGCGTCAAAGGCTCCCTTGTATCAACAACCCTACCACGTTGTTTAGACCATCCTGCCATAAGTTTATGCAGGCGGAAATCATTTGTTGGGTCAGCCATGCCCTGCGCCTTAAGCCAGTAGGCCAGCGCCGACAGTTTTACCCGAATGGAACCCCCGCCTCCTGTTGTATACGCAAAATTGCGCAACATGGTCGTAGGGTACTGGGAAGGACTTAGCTAAACCGTAGTACTCCCTGAATTCTGCGAATTCCTTTACGGCCCTGAAGTAGCTTGGAGCTAGCGCCAGCGACATGCCGACCGCTACCTCGTCACTCCAGCCTGCCAAAGATGGACTGGCATGCGTTTCGGGTGCTCGTCTGCAGTGGGCGCTAGCTGCCTGAAGCGCTCCATCTGCATACGAGACAGAGCGTCAGCCAGTGAATTATCTAGCACCGCAATGTGGAATGCTCGGAACAGAATGTTTAACTTTAAACAGTGTAATGTAAACAACCTCAAGGCCCCCATCACCCTAACTGATCGGGAAGTTAGGTTATTAATGACCTGCACCGTGGCCATATTGTCACACCAAAAGTGGACAGAGGAGTTGGTAAACTTATCGGCCCAAATATAGACCACTACCAATATTGGGGAAAATTCCAGGAATGTAAGGTCCGCTGTGATGCCCAAAGTGTGCCAATTACTGGGCCATCGTTCAGCGCACCACTGCCCCTCGAAATAGACTCCAAACCCCAAGGAGCCTGAAGCATCTGACGCCACCTGCATCGCATTTTTTAACAACAGGTTCTGGCGCCAAAATGAGATGCCATTAAAATTTGTTATAAAGCTCAGCCAAATTTCAAGATCCGCCTTTATAGTACGGGTCACTCTAATGTGGTGATGTGGCGAGACTGTGCTGGAGATAGCATCGCACAGCCTCCGCAGGAAAGCCCTGCCCGGGGCCACCACCTTACAGGCAAATTTTTTTAATTTTTATTTTTTTCTAGATTTTATTGAGTTAAAAAAACAGAACATAAATACATACGTACAAGCGACATTAGATGCAAAGGGTATTAGACCGGGGTGATCTTGGGGAGGGGTGGGAATGGGGGGAGTGGGGGGGGAGGGGTAGACATATCGGGTAGCACATACCGATTAAAAACACAGGTCATACAAACAGGTTGACTTCACCCATAGAAATATCTGCATTATGTTGTAATTTGGAGTCTTTTTCTATCTTTTCACTTCCTCATATCCAAAATCCCTTTAAATTAATATTTTCTTCCTTGTTAATGTATTCAACAAAAGGTTTCTATACTTTCGAGAAGTGGGCTATTGAGTTTCCTCTCAATATTTGTGTTAATCGGTCCATTTCTGCAATTTCTAATATTTTATAGAGAATTTCCTTTTCCTCAGGCATTTCTCTTCTCCTCCAGTATCTGGCTGCTACGATTCTAGCTGCCACATTTATGTACCACACAAGCTTCTCCGGTTCTTTTTCCATTTGCTTTGGGTCTGTAATGTCCAAAAGAAATATTTCTGGCTTTAAATCTACCTTAATCTGTAGTATCTCATAAATCAATTTTTGGATTTTCCTCCAGTATTTAACCATCACCCCACATGACCACCACTGGTGGAAGAAAGTTCCCCTATCTTTCTGACACTTCCAGCATTGGTCCCTATTATTCTTATAACTTTTGGCAAGTGGGGCAGGTGTTATGTACCATCTATATACCATTTTCATCTGGTTCTCCTTCAAGGTATAGGCATAATTTTGTTTCCATGTGTGCCTCCAGAGCCTTTCCCAGCTTTCTTGAGGGATATTGTACCCTATATTATCCTTCCACTTTCTCATAACTTCCTTTATTGGTTGTGTTTCATGTCTCTTCATCAATATCAGCTTATATATTTTACTCACTCTTTTCCTTCCTGCTTGTAATAAAACTTTCTCCAAGGGTGAATAGCTCTCTTCCCATCCAGCCTTTTTATCTAGGTTATATTTTTTCCCGAGTTGGATATATTGGAGCCAGCTCAGCTTGAGTTCCCTTAATTCTTCCTGGCTCTTCAAATAAAATATATTTTGATCTTTCTTTAAAAGTTCCTTATATGTTGGCCACTTTTCCTTTTTTATTTTTATAATCTGATATGCCTCTAGTGGTGAGGCCCATTGTGGGGTCTTCTTATAAATTATATCTTTGTACTTGTTCCAAATTTTTAGTAGTGGGGCTTTTATTATGTGGTTTGTGAATCCTTTATCTTGTTTAATTCTATCGTATAGTAGATAGCCGTGCCATCCATATTTATTTTCCCATCCTTCCACATTTAGTAGCTTATTATCTTTCAATAGCATCCATTCTCTTATATTGTCCAGGCAATTCACCTCATAGTATGCCAGGAGGTCCGGGAGGCCGAAACCTCCATTCTGTGGGGGGTCCATTAGATATTTCTGTCTTATTCTTGGTTTTTTCCCTGACCAAATAAAATCTGCCAGATCCGCTTGCCATCTTTTAAATAAAGATTGATTTTTTAAGATAGGTAGTGTCTGGAGCAAAAAGTTTATTTTAGGGAATGCCTTCATTTTGATTAATGATATCTTCCCTAATATGGATAATTTTAATTTCTTCCATTTTTTCAGATCTTCCTTTATTGTTTTCCAAGTTTTCTCGTAATTATTTTTCACTAATTGACAATTCTTAGCAGTCAAGTTTATTCCTAGGTACCTTACTTTCTTGGCTGTTGGGATGCCAAATTTCCTTTCTAGCCCTTCTGCTTCTATTCTATTTATGTTTTTGACCAGTATTTGCGATTTGTTTTTATTTAATTTAAATCCCGAAATTTCTCCAAATTTTTCAAGTTTCTTTATCCAGAGACCCATGTTCTCTTCCGGATTTTGAATCATACAAACTATATCGTCGGCGAAGGCGTATGTTTTATATTTTGTATTATTTATAGTTAACCCTTTTATCTCCTCGTCCTTTTCTATATCTTTTAGGAGGAGTTCTAATACAAAATTAAATATGAGGGGGGGGAGTGGGCAGCCTTGCCTCGTTCCCCTCTGAATTTCGATTTTTTTTTATTTTTGTCCATTGACAATTATTTGTGCCTCTTGTCGCTCTTAAATTGCTTGGATTGCCGATTTAAAGTTATGCCCTAGATCTAATTGTATTAATAGACATTCAATTGTCTTCCAGCTAATCCGATCAAATGCCTTCTCAGCGTCTAGGAAGGCGAGGGCTACTTTTGTGTTTATGTTTTTGTCTAAATATTCAATTATATTTATGATGTTACGAATATTATTTTTCATCTGTCTCCCTGGAAGGAACCCTGTCTGGGAGTCTGTGATCCATTTATTTAGAAATTTTTTTAATCTTGTTGCTAGCACATTTGCGAATAGTTTATAATCTAGGTTCAGAAGGGAAATTGCTCTATAGTTCTGCACACTCTCCGGGTCTTTCCCTTCCTTATGAATAATTATTATTTCTGCCATTCGCCACGTTTCTGGTATTTTACCCTTATTAATGGTTTCATTCATAACTTTCTTTAGGTATGGAATTATTTCTTCCCTAAAGGTTTTGTAATATGTCTGGGTTAGACCATCAGGTCCTGGAGCTTTCCCTGGTTTTAGGTTGTTTATAGCTTGCTTAATTTCCTCCTCCGAAATTTCTACATTTAATGCTTCCCTTTCATTATCTGAGATATGTGGGAGATTTAGTTTATCCATATATTCATAGATTTTATCTCTACCTATGTTGTCTTCCCTGTATAAATCTTGATAGAAGTTTGCAAACTCGTTGAGTATCTCCTCGTCTTTTGTTAGATATTTGTCCTCAGATTTTATTCTAGTTATGGCATTTTTCTGATTTTTCTTTTTGGTCTGATAGGCTAGCCACTTGCCCGTCTTATTTGCGTTCTCAAAATTCCTCTGTTTTAGGAATTTGAGTTTCTTCTCAACTTCCTCTGTCGTTAATATTTTTATTTGGCTTGATATCAATCTACTTTTGTGTTCTGCTTGTACATCTTTAGGGTTGTTTTTAAGCTTTCTTTCTTCTACCATTAATTCATTTTGTAGCTTTTCCAATTCCATTCTCCTTTGTTTTCTTTTACTAGCTGCCTGTGCTATGAAGTTCCCCCTCATCACGGCCTTGCTAGCTTCCCAGATTATTGATGAATCTAGACCTGCTATGTCATTTATCTTGAAATATTCTTTAATTAGGGCTTTATTTCTCTGTATGTCTGCCTCTGAGTTTACTAGTCCATCTTCAAATCTCCATTTATATTGTCTACGGCCCCATTTTATCACTATGTCTATTGGTGCGTGGTCTGAATAGATCCTTGGCTGTATAGATGTTTTTTCAGTATTCACAACTAATGTTTTGGATACTAGAATCATGTCAATTCTGGACCACGACCGTTTACTGCCCGAATAGAAAGTATAATCCTGGGTTTTTTGATTATTATGTCTCCATATATCTACTAATGAGTTCTCTTCCATCATTTTAAAGAAGGAGCTGGGGAGTTTGCCTTTCTTTTTATATCCCTTTGCTTTATCAAATGATTTATCTATCTTGGGGTCAGTTACCCCATTGAAGTCCCCGAGAATGATACACTCTTGCCAGTCTAACGTAGATATTTTTGAATTTACATTTTCAAAGAATTCCACTTTCGCATCATTTGGGGCATACACATTTACAAAGAGTATTTTTTTCTCCTTTACCTTACCCATCACCATTATCACCCTTCCTTCTCTGTCCTTATATTGTAGTTCTGGATCTAGCACGGGGTTTACATATAGCGCTACCCCCCTTTGTTTTTTTTCTATTGATGAGTCGAAAAGTATTCCCAGTTTTTTCCTTTCTAGTAAGTCCCTTCTTGATTTTTTTATATGTGTTTCTTGAATGGCATATACCATTGCTTTTTGCTTTTGGAGATAATGAAATATTTGGGACCTTTTCTCGGGGATGTTTAAACCGTTAAGGTTAATCGAGAAGCATTTTACCTCCATCAATTGCAAGCTCTCTCCTCTGTGTATTGTCCTTCTTCCTCTTCCTCTAGGTCTGGGTCCGAGTCTCCGTCTTGAATTACATCCTGAACAATAAGCTCCTCTTCCTCATATTCAGGCAAAATTTAGATGGCCTATTAATTCCTGGAACTCCCTCAACGTGGCTTTATTTTTAGATAAAAATTGTTCCAGTCTACGCTTCAGGTCTGCAACCTTAGCTGGTGGCAACCTGGAATGTTGATTTACCGTATCCAATTCAACTCCTAAAAATGTAAGCACCGAACTCGGGCCCTCGGTTTTTTCATTGGCCAGTGGCACACCCAGCTCTTGAGTCAGGCGTTGAAAGTTAGATAACAGTGCCCTACACTCGCCTGTCCCAAACCACCCCACGGAAAGAAAATCATCTAGGTAGTGCACCACCCCCCTGAAGGCCCGAGTCGGTCTTAACCACCCACTCCAAAAATGTACTAAACGTCTCGAATGCGGCGCACGACACCGAGCAGCCCATGGGCAATGCTCGGTCGATGTAAAAAAGCCCTTTAAAACGAAAACCAAGGAGGTCGAAATCCTCGGGATGGACCGGGAGCAGCCGAAATGCAGATTTGATATCACACTTAGCCAATTCAGCTCCCGGTCCGAAACGTTTTACTAGCCGCATGGCCGCATCGAAAGACGTATAGTGCACAGTGCACAGGTCATCGGGTATCGCGTCATTCACCGAACTGCCCCTAGGGTAGGACAGATGATGAATGAGGCGATACTCACCAGGGGCCTTTTTCGGAACAATTCCCAACGGGGAAACTCTAAACTGGGAAGTGGGAGGTGAAATAAACGGACCGATAACTCTCCCTTCCTCTAATTCTTTCTTAATTTTTCGCTGTACCACGTCTTCCATTCCGATTAAAGATTTAAGATTAGGTGACAGATGTGGCACCCTGGGACCCTGGACTGGGATGTGAAAACCGAAGGTAAAACCGCTAAGCAGGTAAGCCGCCGCGTCCCTCTTCAGATAAGTCTTCAGCCACTGTGCTAGTGGGCCCAACTTAACTGGGCTGGGGCCCTTTGGGAAGGGGTGACTGGGCCCCTCCCTTTCTACTAAATTGCCCCTCTCGTGTGTTGCTCTTTCCAGGCTTTCCCCTATTGCAATGTTTTGCAGAGTGGTTCCCTGCACAAATGGAACAGGCGTGTGAGAATTTACACTTTTCTGTTACAGGTCCCATGAGCAGAGAATTCCCAACAGAGTAGCTTTTGTCTCTGAAATTGTCCTGCCGGGGGCGCTTGACGAAAGGGCTGCCCGGCTTTAAAATTCTGAACTAAGTGCCCACTATCCGCGGGCTCCCCCGGCACCGCCTTCGCCGCGTTCATAACCTGTAGCCACAGCTGATCATCTATTAGGTCCCAACGCTTTTTGGGGTCCAAAGCCGCCAGAGCATGGAAACGCCGGTCGTACTCCAACCATGCCTTGCCCGTGAACCTCAAGTGCGCCCCGTATATTAAATTTTGGTACTTGAACAGAGCCTTTGCCCTGTACGGGTGGGCCTCAACTAAAATACCTGCATAAATTGTATAGCAGGCCAACCAGTTCTCCCAGTTGTGCTCTACTTTTCTCTTTTTAAACTTTTTCTTTCCCTTCGTCATCAAGCTCCTCTTTTTCTTTTTTCTCTAATTCCCTATAGAATAGGGTAAACAAATCCACAAATTCGTTCCTCAAGATCTTCTCCAAGGTCTTGGGAGCCAAGTGTGCGCCCAACTCTGCATTGGTCATTGGGGCCAGCACTGGCACCGTCCACTTGTCCGTGCCCCAGTACTGGCTGGACTCACTAGTCCTAGTCGCCTCCAACGAGATCGCCACTACCGGATTGGCCGGAGAAAGGGCTGCAGACCCGGGGGTCAGGTTATGGACCACAGCCGAGGCCTGCTCCACCCGAGCTGCCTCCCCCGATACACTAACTGGCGAGGAAACAACCCCGCTCCACCCAAGGCCCGAAGTCGGAGCCGAAGATGTCGGCCTGGGGGACACTGTTTGCCCCTGTGAGCTATCCCATGGCCATACTGGCCCGGCATCCATACCTGCTGCAGATGATGGACCCGGGACCGCGGAAAAATGTTCCACCGGCGAAGATGTTGCAACCGGCTCTGATGTGGGACCCAGCACTGTGACTGGAGCCGGACTCGCCTCGTTGTCCGCTGCCCGGTCGTCCGCAGCTCCTTCGCTTGCCTGAGCCACCACCGTGCGAGACTGGACCTCCATCTCAACCATCCGACAGCAGCTCCTTGCTCAGCCTCTAAACAAGCGACACGAGACAAGATGCTCTTGAAAAGCAGATCCCTGCTTGCCCCCCATGCTGGCCTCACTGCTCCCGCCTGCACGGGCCGCCCCCTCCCTCTCTCCAACTCTTCCACCCTGGCCAACAGGGCCTTTAGGCTAGCAGCCGAGACGCCCTCGTCGTCCGACGATCCAGGGGAAGGTGGGGGTCGCTTCTCAGGGGTCTTCCTGGCCGGCCCCTTCCCCTTGGGGCCCTCAACGTTCTTCCTCGGTGCCATCTGTAAAAAAGGAACAACAACATCACAGTTTAAGCTCAATCGGAATGGCGTCTTACCATACCATGGCCCTTGTTTGCCATATCCTACCCTTGAACTAAACCGCATAATTTATCCATGCCATTGGCATAAACAAATGATACACACCAAGACTAGTCAGCCGCAACTCCAGGAACCTACCTGAAGCGGCCGCTACCCCTTGCGCATTGCCGCCAAGCTACGGTCGACTGTCACTAATTCTCATTGCTCCATTAGCTATAACACTGCCCTTGCTAGCATTATCCTTGCTCCTTGTGACTAAGTATGCAGTCCATAACATTACCATTACCTATATAATCGATGTGCCCATAACAAACCTAATCCCTGCTGCAAAAACGAAACTAGATGCCAACTGCCTACACAAAATGGCCACTCCCTGCCGAACCCAGGAGGGGGTAATGCAGCTAAAATGGCCGCCAGAACATTAGCGTACAAAATGGCCGCCACCGCCCTCATCCAAGAGGAGCCATGTGGCCAAGATGACGCCCGAGCCCTGCTAATCTGCAGCCGCAGTCCCCCCTTGCAGATGGCTTAGCACTGTCCCTTACATTCCCCCGAGGAGCAGTCCGAAGAGCCACCATGCAGGCCCCATAGGGCCAAAGCCAAAGTTTGAAGTGCGGGTTGCGGGAAGCAAGGTGCAAGGGACAAGCAGGGGGGAGGATTGGGGGAGCGGCGAACACAACAGCCGCTAGCCCCCTACACCCCACCCTGCATGAGCAGCGGGAACAATCTTTGCCCCGGCGCTTGCCCGTGTATAGAGTGAGCGGCGGCGCGAGAAAAGGCCGCCGCCACCTCATTCCCGCATCCCCGCCGCCCAGGGCAAGCCCCCCGGCCGCGAAGCAGGCCAGGGCGGGACGCCACGGCGGTGCACGGCGCGGGCGGGCGCCCGCCTCCACCCCACCGAGAGAGAGCAGCAAGCGCCGCCGCCACCCCACAGGAGGACCCAAAAGGGCCGGGAGCCAGCCACACGCCCGCGCAGGAAGTGAGCGGCAGCTCGGGTAGAGGCCGCCACCCAGAGTCCCCACCGCCCCGGGAAGGCCCGCTGGCCACGAGAAAAAAGCCTGGGAGGAGGGGAACGAGCGGCAGGCCGCAGCACGGAGCGGGCAAGCCGCCCACCCCCAAACGCCGCGAGGGAGCGGCGACGCCGCTGAATTGGCGAGCGCCGAAGGAGAGCATGAGGAGGCCGGAGGCCCCGGAGAGGGGGGGGGGGACGCCGCCGAATACCCCCGCCCTCGGCGCCCCGAAAAGGCCCGCTGCACCCAAGCAGGTGAGCCCGGGAAGCGCCACCGAGGAGCGGGATCCCGGGAGGGGGGGAAGAAAAAACCCCGCAACCAACCCCCCCGAGTGCCCCCTGCTCGGCTCCCTTCCGAGCCAACCGGGGGAGGGGGAAAGCCCCCCTCCCCTCGGACCAACTACCGACCTCGCTGTCCTCGATTAGGGTCTTCAGTCTTCGCCAAAAAACCTGATCACCAGAGAGAGGGAAAAGCGTGTCCTTTTCCCCAGGCGATCAGGCACAGAATGGCCTGACGGGGGTTGGCCTTCCTAGAGGCCACGCCCCAGCCTAGAAGGTTCAGCGGAACCTTCTGGAACTCCAATCGGAGTCGGGGGGCAAATGCCTCTCGCCCCTGCATGCTGGGGCGAAAGGGTAAATTGGGAGGAGAGGAAGCAATAACCTTTTTTGTACATCATATATTATATTTCTTCTTCCCCCGAGGAAGGACCAAAAGGCATATAAGAGCAATGAATCTTCATCTTCATTGCCCTGTTTAAGTCTCCTTATACCAAACAGCTTCAGCTATGCATCCTGAGCAGTACTGGAGGAAAATCGCATGCTTACCACCAGTTCTGTACATGGCCAGAAGTACAGTTTACACAGACATTCCTATGGCTCTTTACTATATCAGAGCAAAAGTTTCTGCTCAGTATGGATATGCAAAGATAATTGCTTTTGACATATAGAGTCCACAAGCCAGTGGAATCTCAGAAGCAAAACAAGGTCAATCAAAACTTCACAGCTTTGCACATCTTCTATTCCTTCCATATGGAGAGAGAGAGAGAGAGAGAGAGAGAGAGAGAGAGAGAGAGAGAGAGATTCTACAAACAAATCCAGTCCCTTGCCCTTTAAGTTTGCTTTATGCATACCTCTTAACAGGCATGTAGCCGGGGGCTAAGGGGCTTCAGCCCCCGAAATTCTCAGGTGGTCCGCGAAAAGGCCTTACTGGTACATTATTTAAACTGTTATGTTTATTCATATCATGATCTGATCACCATGCTCATTATATCCCACATTAATGGGGTTATTGGGATAACAATACAAAAGATTTGCTAGGGTAGACCATCTTCCACCCAGTCTCAGCCCCCGAACCAAACTCAGCCCCCTCCGAACAAAATCCTGGCTACGGCCCTGCCTCTTAAGGATTCACCAAATTGTGAAAAATCCAGCATGTGACTTTGTAAGTTAAAGAATTCAGGAAAATCCCCTACCTCCAAACAAACAATCAAATACCTCTAAATAAATGTCCCAAATAAATAAAGAAATAGAGGTATGCCATAAATCTTGCCATCATAAAGAGAATACTAAAACCTTTCTGGCCTAAACCCAATTGCTTGTTCATCAGTAGAACTTCCATATGGTACAGATGACTTACCATCATTCAAATACTCTGGTGGATTGACTTTGATTAAGATCAATATTTGAATTTAGGCTGTTATTTGAGGTGGAGGCAAACATACATTGTAGCATTTTACAGATGAAAATGGGAACCCATTGACCAAGGCACATCAGGGCAAGGTTAGAAGTGTGTAACAGAGCAAACTGAACACGGAAAACTAGTATTTTAAGCAGAGAAGCTCTGAAATGTATGTTTAGGAAGGGTCAGACTTTGTGCCTTCCTCTCCTTTCTCTTTTGTTGCATTAACAACAATTTACAGCAAACAAAGTCAGCTGAGGATGAAGGGAAAAGTGGTTAGAGGAGAGAGAAACAAGAGAAAAGGCTATAGCAGAGGATTAACTGACATTGTCTCTTCCAAACCAAGATAGTTGGAGGGTATAACTCTCTTGGTTTGGAAGAGGCTATCCTGAAATAGTATAAGGTACAGATCACACGGGGAGTTTGTTTTTACTTTGTGTCATGCAGAGCAGAAGGCACCATAACAAAAGAGCAGAATGTACTGGATACAACAAGACTACAGAGTCTAGAGTACCAGGTAGCTTATGGTCATCTGTATCTGTATACCTTTATAAAGCGGAATGTTTGTATGTATGTATGTGTGCGGAGGGCAGGAGGGCGGATATGTGGCAGCCACTTTCACAGGCCACAGCGACCAGCGCGGGTGATGGACCTGCACCAAACTTGGTACACATAACCCCCCTAACCCCCTTTACGTCCTGGTGTGGTTCGGGGGACATGACCCATGGATTATGGGATTTGTAGTCAAACACTTTCAAACATTTTGGTTCAATACAGACCACTGAGGCCACCAAAAGGACCAATACAGACCACACTTAGCAACCCTCACACAGCCCCCATGACCCACTCTACATTGTGGTGCAGTTTGGAGGAGGGTGGTCCATGGATGATGGGACTTTAAGTTCCTCTACTCACTTCCCAAGTCCGAACATGGATGACCCTCATCCAATTACTGATCGAGACCACATTTGCCACACATAACCTCCATGACTGCCTTCACGTCCTGGTGAGGTTCGGGGAGGACTGACAATGGATGATGGGATTTGTAGTACTTTCCACACCCCTCTGTTCGAGACCACAGACAACTCACGTCCTGGTGGCCCCCAACAAACACCGAGAAAGACCACCCTCTGGCACACAGAGCCCCAGTGACCCACCACTCTACATCCTACTGAACTTACTGAAGGGGGCAGAACATGGATGATGGGACTTGCAGTACCTTCCCTCACTTCCAAGCCTGCTACAAACCCCTCACTTTCAACACCAAACCTGGCACACAGAGCCCTCATGACCCCTAATCCAATGACTGATCTAAAAACAATGCAACCTCATCCAACCTACAGGCACACAGAGCCCTCATGACCCACTCTACATCCTACTACACTTTGGGGGAGGGTGGACCACAGATGATGGGACTTCCACTACCTTCACTAATTTCATGATACCACTGCAACTCCCAATAATGATGGATCAAGACCAAACTTGGCACACAGAGCCCCCATGACCCACTCTACATCTTGCTGCACTTCTCAAATGATCTGGGCACCGCCGGGTCCCCAAGCTAGTATACTATAAATATCAGTAGGAAAAAAGGAGGTGTCCTAGTCCCATGCTCAAGCTATAAAATCCTACATGTGCATTGACTCCTTTTACTTCTTTTTTCCTTCCTGTTGATAAATTCCCAAAGGGAAAATATTGCCTTCAGTTGTGAAAAGCTATAGCTTATGAGAAGTAAGAAGTTAAAAAAAGACCCATTGGGGGGGGGGGGGGGAGGCAAACTCTGTCTGACCCAGTGGACACTACTGAGTGATTAAAATAAAGAAAACTATATGATATTTTCTAAAAATGCATCAGATCCTGTCCATTTCATATTTTTATTTAATGTGCTTGTTCTTGACTGACTGACTAAAAAATGAACTGTCTTGTCATCATTAATCCTTTGGCCATACCTTACAGACATTTTCTGTACCAATAATAAATACAGAATTCATTCCATTATTCTTGCTCATTGCAAAGTTCCTCCCTGGGGCTGATTGTCTGCTAGCATTACTATGAAAGAGAATATTCAAAGCAAGCTGATTTCAAAGCATCACATCGTGAATCTGCTTCCAGGGTTTTTTGAAGATTCAAATGTGCTAATTCTTTTTTTTAAAAAAAAATAATGCTTGGTTTATTTAATTGGTTTCCAGTGAATTGAATTAACATCTTCAAAAGACTTAAAAATGTTTCCCCCTCTGGTATAAAATAAATCTTACAGGACAACTCAAAGATTATGCAAAGCTGGATAAAGGTGTTTTTGAATTGCAGATCCTAGAATTTCCCTGTCTGCATAAACTGAAGTATTTCCCATCTCTTAATTGATACAATGGTGTGACATATCATGACAAATGAGAAATTTCCCCATCATCACTCTCTTTTCCATGTTACTTGACTGAAAAGCATTGTGGTCTCATAAATAAATGGAGGCTGTAGATCTGGACTCAGTTTTTCCAATCTGGATAGTTATTAACATTGCTCAGATATGTGAGGATAATATGAAGAAATAATAGAGAAGGTTGTGAAAAAGGTTTGCAAAATTTCAGATTTCTTGATGATTCATGATCTGAACACATCCAGAAAAGCTGTCAAGAAATCCCCAGACTCGGCAGGAGTTCTCGCCTCCAGCATAAGAACAAAGCAAGGAGTGTATTGCTTCTTTGTCACAGTTTCTATAATTTGCTGGAAAATGTCTGTGCAAAGATTGTTTTTCTCCTTTGTGAAACCAGACAAACTCTCACACACAGAAGACAGCAAACCCAGAAGGGCTGGCTGTCCATGAAACAAGACAGCAGTTGTTTTATAAGCTTAGCTACACAAACTGTAGTTTTATGCAATTGGCACAAAAAGTGTTCTCACAAGTGAAAAAAGGGTCCTCTTGAGACAAATAAAAAATGTCTCAGCCATCTATGTAGCATGTGAGAAAGAAAAAGAGTAGTTTCTCATTCTTGCATGTGAGATCAAGGCTAATGAATGTTTACTGTTTAATATATATATATATATATATATATATATATATATATATATATATATATTATTGTGTGTGTATGAGTGCATGTACCAAAAAGAAAAACACTGCAGCATAAATACTTTCTGGGGGAAGAGAGAATGCACCTGCCAGAAAAGAGATACTATATAATGAGAACATAAACCTGGGATTCTGCAGTTGTCTGAAGAAGGAGAGTTTGGGAAATGGCACTGCTTTAATAATTAAGATTTAGATTCTGTGATTAAATGGGAGACATTACTTATCAACATGCTTATATGGGTCTAAAGTGCCAGAGAGGGGAGGACAAGAAAAGACAAGGAAATGTTCCTGGCACTCACTCTTGGCCAATCAGTTATGGGAGTGGAATGGCAATTGGGCCCTGATCAGATACAAGCATTATGTGAAGAGGTTCTAAATATCTCCTTATGAAACATCTAGATTCTAATGTAAAGTCCCAAGCAAAATCTGGCAAATGATTTCCTCTCTGGGCAACTCTGCTAATCTAATCATTTTTATTGTTTGTAAATAATAGGTATACATGATGTCAAAAATCCACTTTGTTTGTATTAATGAAATTCGAGCAATCTCCATTTTGTTTCTAAAGTGAAAAATTTCATGAAAGGTCTGTATCATATCTAATACAGAGTTCCCAAACGTTTGTTAGTTTTTGTTTAGTTCATTTTTGCCATTGGGAACACTTCTGGGGCTACTTTCTCCCTCATTTTTAGGGCTATCAAGATGAAACTTGTTACAGTTGCTGCACACATTTACCACTATAAGTCCCACAGGTTTCAGAACATTTCACTCATCTGAATTTTAGATTTTTAAAAAGTTTTTACAAACAACAATTTATATATAAATATAAATATAAATATATATATATATATAAAGCTATAAGAGCTATCCCCTTAAATTTCTTTACAATGACACATCATAATCAGGGAATCACTCCTCCCAAATTTCAGATAGCTTTGCACATCAATTGATATTAGGGATCAGAAGGACAAAATCTTCTGGTGATTCCATCAGTTCGTACCTGCCATCTCTCAGTAACAAGACAAAGAGCCTTCTTTGTGGTAGCGCCAACTTTATGGAACGTGTTACCAGACAGAGTTCGCCCTATCACGGAATTAGCCTCCGGTAAAGAGATGACCCTCTTTAAGCAGGCCTTCAATTTAAGGGCTTCCTAACAAGTCTGTTTTGCCCTGCGTTTTTATATAAAAATTGTTTTATCTGTATTTTATCTTGTTGTATACTGTTGTTTTATGTAAACCGCCCCAAGCCTGCAGGGAGGAGCAGTATATAAAAGTGAACAATAAATAAATAAAATTAAATAAAATAATTTTAATGTTTTATCCATTTTTTTTAAAAAAAAACAACCCTGCAAGATCTATCCACTTGGATTTCTCTACAATGACACAACATGACCAGCGCACCATTCCTCCCAAGTTTCAGAAAGATTCACACATCCACTGATTTTTGGAGAATTCTTACAGTTTTGTTTAATATTGGCCCTCAACAGCACAATAATTATTAAAGCATACACACTGCACTTTGTGGAATTGAATTATACTTTGAAAACCATAAAAAAGAAAGCACTGCAAGGTACTTGGTAGTACTACAAATGACTGCCCCCACAATATGGGGTACCACAATGGTACTACAATATAATTCTTCTGCTCATTTGACCCCGAAAATTAAGTTTAATATTGGCCCTAAACAGCAGCACCTCTCTGGGCACTTGGGATTTCAGAAAATATTAAAACATATGCACACAGCAATAAGCACTGAATTGAATTATACTTCTAAAACTAAAGGAAAGCAAGAAGATTAACTAAGCTTTCATGACACATGCAAAAGCCTTCGAGAATGGACAAATTCAACTCCTAGCTAGTCACTCACTACAGAGTTGCTTGCTTACTACTCTCGATCACCAGTTCTCTCCCAGCTCACTTGCAATAGCGACCGAGGCATTTTAAAGGAATTAAAGGAAATGCCAGGAGTGCCTCTTCTCTTTCTCTCTTCTCAGTCCTGATAGGATGAGAACAGCATGTGGTATACCAAGTTTGCCTGCACCGGCCAGTAGAGTTTGCTTGTGCTGACTCACAGTGACTTTTGAAAAGTAATGAATTTCTTATGAAATTTCAGCAGATGGCTGTTTTCATTTGTATGTGTGAGGGGGCTGCGCAGCTTTGTAGCATGGGTCATGAGTATAGATTTACCGAATCACTTATGACTTATGATCCGCATCCAGATTATTATAACCTTATTAAAATCTCTAGATTGCCCTCCTTACAAAGGGACTGATTCCACAATGCGTGCCCTTTGAACATTCTATGGCTCATAGAAGTGGTCAGCAGGGAATTTTAATTCATATCAAATGCTCACCAATGGCAGTTTCTAAGGCGGAAGCAATATTTCTTAAAATTCCATCAGAGTATTGAAAATGCACTTCTTTCAAAAGTTGTTCACTGTCAGTATTCCTTCTTGCAAGTTGCTTCATTTCCATTTCCAACAAATAGGGATCATGTAGCAAGCGTGAGGTGGCCACAAGATGACATAACCAATCAGAATTGGCTACATCTCTATGTCATTGATGAGAAATTGCACCAATTTAAAAGAAGAGTCATGCTTTTTGACTTTGATCATCTGTGTGGTTTTGACCATTCAGGCTAGTGTCCCACGAAGCCTGTTCAAAGCAAGAGCTTCCTCACTAGGCAAACATTTCCATTTCCCCTTGAATAATTGTATCCTTTCAATGTGGATAAAAATAAAAGCTATGAAAAATGCCTCCATCCTTTGTCTTCAGCTCTAGAACCATGGCTTTCTTTCCAACTTGCGATTAGCATAACTTGTCCAAACCCTAAGGGTTAAATTGTTATGCATTGGCTTTCTAAAATAAGTTAAGCACTGAAGCCATTAGTGATAACTTCATCAGATAGGATCGATAGAAAAGGTAATACCTTGTTCAAATGATTTCTAAGTGCTCTTTGCAGTGCACACTTGAAGGAACAGACTCTGCTAATTTTATTACTGGAGCTACCGGAATGGTATTTGAAAAGGATTGGAATGGTGGTATTCCAATTATAAACAGCTTTAGGAAGATTTGATTAACTACATTTAGGGCCTTTATGTATTCACATAATTAGGATGGCCTATTTAATAATAACTGTTCAAAATCAACCCCCTGCCAAAAAATGTACTTAGCTAAATCTTGGAAAAAGAATCCACAATATCCTTTGTCTCATAATGTTAATAAGCTTTAAGGGAACAAAAATTAACTAGAAGAGTAGAAATACAATCAGTATTTTGCCAGAAAAAAAATCTTCAATACATTCATAATGTTACCGAAATAAAGATAGTACTTCCATTTGTCCAATGAGTGTTTCGGCTATTCTCTGGAAAACAGAACATTTATGCCTTAACAGTTCAAAAATGCCCTGTGGTTCAGGTCCAAATTTTACATTAGGCACAACCCTATGTTTAGATTTTGCTAACTGGAGAAAAGTAGAATTTAAAGGCCAAGAAGGATCTTCATAATAAGGCATTGCCAAGATCCAAAGCAAATACAGAAATGTGTCAGAAATGTGTCAGTATTTTGTTATGTCAATATATACCCACTCCTAATGCAACTGCCAGATGGAAGATCACATCCCAGAGTCCATGATCATTTGTCAGGCTTGCTGAGACTTCTGGGAGCAGAGGTTCAGTGACACCTGAGTGCCTGCATTTAGGAAGTGACGTTATATAGCCACCTGCTTTTTCTACGTTCTTCCTTGCCCCAAAAAGGAAGGTTACTGATCTATAGTTATTAAGGTCCAGCGGATCCAGGGAGGGCTTTTTCAGCAGTGGTCTTACTACTGCTTCTTTTAAACAGAATGGGATGTTCCCCTCACTAAGAGATGCCTTAATAATTTATTCTATTTGAAATCAAATTGCATCTCCTCTCTGGATGAATAGCCAAGATGGACAAGGATCAAAAAAGCAGTTTATCCTCCTCCCTTGTTCCAGCAGCTTGTCCACATCAAGAATGCTCACCATTTGAAAGTGATCTAGTGTAATCCCTCTCAAAGAGTTGCTGAACATCTCATTGTTGCCCTCTGCTCTAATCACAGCATATAAGTTGCTGCCCCAATTTCCATATACATTAAATTAAAAACAAACAATACAGGGACAAAGAAACCACCCCAAGCAAAAAAGGAAAAAAACCAGAAGACAAATTATAAGGCATTAATATAACAACACAGGTGTATTCCCAGTCACTCAGGCCTATTAGTTAGCTAGTCCACCAGCAGTCCCAGGGCAACCAGTATCCACCAATTGAGCTGATTTTCTATAAACATGTAACACATTAAAAATAGAATCACTTCAGGAGCCACAGCACTTGAAATATAGTTCTGCCAAACTTTTATTGTTTATGTGTGAATCAAAGCAAGCTCCCAACTTTGTTAGATTTCATACAACAGATTTTTTTTTGAAGAATAGTGTCTGCAAAAATTATAAAAAGACATAGGCTACAATATTGGTTTTATATGCATACTAAATTATACTTAGTACATTTATTTATATGTACATTTATTGCATATTCCATCAATGAGGGAGGACCATTATAATTAAAAGGGCCCTAATTTAAAGATTTGACATGACTTTTTAATGAGTTCCACAGTTTTATATTACTACGTATAATAAATAGCTTTATAAATGACACAATGTTGATAGACATGTTGGTTTCAATGATATTAGCTGTGGTGAATGTATGGAAGGGCCATTAAGGGCAGTCTGTAAATGAATGGTTCTCTATAAAGGAAGTAAGAATGGTTTTGATGATGTAGACTAGCTACCTCATACCATTTGCCCTGAATTGAAATGTGGTGGAATGGAGTAGACTGTTAATTATGTTTCTGGTGATGTTTTCTATAGCAGCTTTACTTCAGCAATGGGATGGTTCTTTTGGGAAATAACCAGTACTAGTCCTTATGGCTGGAATGTTCTGGAATATGTAGTGTTATGACTTCTTCACACAGGGCTTTTTTCACCCAGATCTTCCATTTGTTGAAGGGGCCTGCTGATCGTCATCAAACGACACTGGCTTGACCTTTTGTATTGTCATCCCAATAACCCCCTGAAGTGGAGGCAGATCAGATCATGATGAATAAACATAAAGATAATGTACAGTAAGGCCTTCCCTTCAGAAAGCCTGGGGTGTTTTCAAACGACACTGGCTTGAGTTCTGACAGAGCTACCTGCACTTCCCTTCAGAAAGGAAAGTGCTTTTCGGGTAGTTCTGACAGAGCTACCTGCACTTTCCTCTCAATTTCTTCATATGATGGGGAAAAGGGCAATAGAGCAACATATGTTGCTGCCCTTTCTTCCATATGATGGGGACAGGCCACCAACACACCTTTCCCATCCCCACCATATGATGGGGGAAGAAGGAAGGGCACACAGGGTAACACAAGTTGCCCCGCCCACCTTCCCTTTTGCTGGCCTGCTGCTGGCAAAATGGCAGAGCCCTAGGGACTGTATGAAGAGGTTGCAAAGAAGTAACTTTCTCAGGCTCTGTGTTGTGGCATGTTGTGGCTGCTTAGCATTTGTGTCATTCCTATTCTTCCTTCTGATAGCGCTAGAAGCTCAAATACGCATCATGGTTTCATAGCTGCTTTTTCATCTGGTCTTTAGAAACTCCTATGAAGAGACCATCTGACTTGCTTACTATGAAACGTAGTTGCCCTGCAACTCCAGTCAGTCTTGGATGGCACACACTTCCTTGACCCACTTCAAACTGGCTTCAGGATATGGAGATGAGATTGCTGTTGTTGCCTTAGTGGATGATCTTCCCACAAGGTGCCATTTTATCCCCAATGCTTTTTGATATTTACATGAAACTGCTGGGAGAGATCATTCATAAGCATAGGATGGGATGTTGTCCATATGCTGATGACACCCAAATATATTTCTCCATGCCTTCAAAAACAACCTCAGCTAAGGATAGCATATGTCCTCTGAATACCTGGAGAAGTTAATGGGCTGGATGAGGAAATACAAATTGAAACTGAATCCAGCCAAAACAAGTGCTTGCCATCAAGAGTCCTAATCAGAGGATGGAGGTATGTTTTGGATGGGGTTACACATCCCTTGAAACTGCATTTTCAGCTTGGGAGTACTCAGGGATACACCTCTTCAAATATCAGCCAAGATAAATGTGACAGTCAGGAGTGCTTACTACTAGCTTCAACTGATACACCAGCTGCACGCCTTCCTAGATTTGAAGGACCTAAAAATGGTAGTGCATGTCCTGCTAACCTCAACTGGATTTTTTGCTACACACTTTACATTGGGCTACCTTTCTACCAAGTTCAGAAAGTCCAGCTGGGTTCACTGCACTAAGAAATACTAAATACCTCCTTCTGCAGTGATACAAAAGAACCGTATAGTGGAATCACAGAACATTACAAAATGGACAGAGTTATAAAGCTCACCCACCCCCTCTCTTGTAGGGCAAACCTCTCTTACGGTCACTGTTTAGATATACCATTCTTCAGAGGAATCCACTTTGACAGTGATTGTTGTTTCACCAGCTATGCCTCCACTCAGGGCCCATTTACACTGCCATATAATTCAGTTTTTGCAGATTAGACTCATGTAATCCAGTTTAAATATGATAATCTGGATTATATGGCAGTGTAGATCCAACCTCAAATGGAGTGAATACAACTCTGACAATTATATAACTTCACTTGAAAGCTGAGTCCCTATTTGGAGGTGAGAATGCCAGTGTATAAAAGTTTTAAATAAATAAATAAATAAATAGAGGCAACTGATATGTTTCATGTCAGTGGGGCATGGATTTTAATCCAAAGTTTAATGGTGCTATCCAAACCTCCAAAACAGGGTCAGCCCCTTGGATAGATCTTTTAAAACCTAGACTTCCCCTTTGACATAGGAGCTGCCAGCTATCTTTGCTAAGAGTTACTCAAATTCATGTTTTATTTATTTATTTGTCAATCTATTTATTGAGGTATACAATGCTGCATGCCTCATAAGAGATAAAAATGTATTTTGAATTACTTTAGTTGCTTATAAGATATGGCCTCCTATTGGAAGAATGTTTGTGAAACATTAAGATAATGAATAGTATATCCCCTGATGAAAATTTAAGCATAACATTACAGAGTGTTTTCTAAAAGAATATTTAGACAAAAAAATAGAGCCACTGAAATGATGCATATTTATCATAACTTGTCATACCAGAATGATGATGCCATTAGCTTGGATTACATAAATAATTTATGAACTCTCACCATCATATCTGGTGGGATAAAACCAGTGGGATATCGACATGTAATTAACCAAGTAATTATTTATAGGTATTGAACCCTAAATAGTGGCATTAAAATACATTAATGGATTACTCTAAACAAGCAAATGCAAATTAAAAACTCTGAATTGTTTTAAATGTGTGGTTTTAACCCTTTCTTAATTCTTGAAGAACACTTTCTTTCAGCTTTATTTAATAAAATGCCTGACTATGTGCTGGTGAATGTGGTTAGATACATCAGGACAAGAATCAGGAATGGAGGCACTTTCCATTGGGATGAGAATATCAAGGACCCTGTTTTGTAGAGCTGATATATTGTATAGGTGTTTAATGCCCTGCTCAATTTACCAGACAGGATGGTTGCGGTAATGGGCACTCCCTCAGCCCACCACATTGGCAGGGGCTCCTTCTTCCTGGGTGGCTCCGCATCTTCACATGCTTGGGCACTTGCTGCAGTATCCAGACAATCAGGAGCACACCGGAACTGGTGACCATTATGCCTGACCCACTGAAACAACAGCCATTCTCAGGGCTACTAATATGCTGGTCAGTGGTCAGGGGAAGACTGGACAGACCACTGGGCTCAACCAATGGGCTCCCCTGCATATTGCACCCCCCCCCCTCACACACACATACACACTCAGCATGCTTCCTCCTTGTGCAAGTGGGAAAGGATTGTATGAGTTGGGGGGGAGTGGGAGGAGGCTATGTCAATGGCTCTGTTAATTGAACTTTCTGTAGAGGCTGGGCCAACTGGAGGTGGGTTAGGTTTACCTCCCCCTCTTGCCTCATGGTTGGGCATTTTACTTTGACTGAGGTTGTCCCCCCCCCCCCCCCATTGTTTTCCCTTCCTGAATAAAGGGAGTATTTAGGTGATCCCTGCCTGGGAGGGCACCTTCAGTTGGAGCTCCACAGCTTAAGTGTTCTATTAGGGAAGCTTCATCACTACAGAGACAGCTGTAGATTCAGTAGGGCCGTGGCTAACTTTCTCTTGCTCTTATAATGGGATGTCTGCCAAGAGGAGCTCAGCAAAGGACCCAGAACCAGGTGATGGGCCACTGCCTCTGCTAAGCAGGAGGATGAACAGCAACACTTGCTCTGCCATTCTATGGTTACCTGTTAATCTTGGGAAGAGAGGGGTTTTTTTACACCTGCCCATTCTTACAGCAGGAAACAACACAAGAGGAAAATTAACAATTGCCTGCTGAAGTAGTTTGTTGCTGATGCTGTTGCGTGGCTTCATGTTATTTCTGAGTTGGCAAACCTATCAGAGGATCTTCCTGGTAAGATTTGTCAAAGTTTTTTTTTTGCCCTTGCCTTTCTATGAGGTTGAGGAAGTGTGACTTGCCCAAGGTCACACAGCAGTCTTCTATGGCTGATCAGAGGTTGAATCCTGGACTCCAATCGCAGTTCAATACTCAAACCATTGGAAATAGTTATTCATTCTTCCAACACATTATTTTTGCAATCTAGTGGCAGCAGATGGTTTCCATCCAAGACTAACAGTGAATATTCTTTGGCTTATATTCTAAGGTAGTGAACCCTGTTCCCATTCTAGTTCAACACCTTCGATAATTACATTTAAACCTATATTGGATTCACTGCCAACTATAATCAGGACAAGTCACTACCACAGAAAGAGTCTTCTAACAAATCAAGCCAAGAAGTCATATATTTTGTCCTCTTGTTCTTTAGCATTATGTATCACTGGCAGTTGGCAGATCTTATTTCTTTGGGGTAGTGGATCTACTTCAGATTTGACTCTAGAGCAGGGGTGGGCAACTATTTTTTCCAAGGGGCCACACGAGAGCCAAAAAATATTATGGAGGGCCGCACCTAGAGGCGGAACTACATGCTAATCTACATAATTTATTTATTTATTCACTTACTATATTTACTATATATTACACATAATTAATATTAACATATTAATATATCAAGAAATATTCATATATTATTAGTATTAATATCATAATTATTATATTATAGTATATATATAAGCATAATATATTGAAATTATAATATATCATATAACATATTATATTATTTATTATATTATTTTATTATTGTTATAAAATTATTATACAATAATAATAAAAACCACTAAAATAAAATAATGCTTCCTTATAGTCCCCTTCTCTGGAGATTTTTATGCAGAGGCCAGGCAGGGGAGGCAAGTCAGGGGCCCTTAGGCGGGCCGGATAGAATCAGCCAAAGGGCCGCATCCGGCCCCCGGGCCGCAGTTTGCCCACCCCTGCTCTAGAGTTTAAAGGAGCTATACAGAGACTGAACCACAAAATCTGTTCAGTCTCTTAGACAGTACCTTTGTAGTTTGAATTTGATAGTATGAATTCACTCCCATACTGGCATTGGAGTCACTAGCTACCACTGGCTGTTACTATCATTCAGCTAAGTTCAGGAAATATATCAGTTTCAGAACAGGCTAACTACAGAAAGTAAACATTCTCATGAGAGCAAGATGTGCCACTGAAGAAAGACAAATCAGCTCTCTACTGCCAGGTATTTAAAATCACATTTGTTTCTGAGTATGCTTAGCAAAACAAAGAGCTGAATATTAGCCAAGTACAACAACAGCTCCTCCTAATGGAGCTAAATTAATTAATAATTTATTTTAGCTGCCAAATATACCTGGATGTCCGCATCTGCTTTTGTGTTATATATTTTACAAATGTATATTACTGCAAGCCAATCAATAAACAGGAATAATAGGGAATGCAATATGAAAGAAACATATTTTCTGTATAATATGATGTTGGTCTTCGACCGTAAATAAATATCTATCTATCTATCTACATTTATTATTTTACTCTATTTATTACTATTATTATTACATTTATTATTTTACTTCATTCTTGTTATTAGTACATTTATTATTTTACTCTATTATTACTGTTATTATATTTCCCTTATTTTACACTATTATTATTATACCATTTATGATTTTCCTCTCTTTATTATTATTTGAAGAATACTTAAGCACCTTTACATTGAAGAAAATTAGAATAATGGTTTAATCAGAGTTGGGAAATCTTATCTTAAACTTCAGTTTTATGTAAATATTCAAAAATATTTAACCTCCTGATGTCTCAATTAATGTAATTTTATTGGTATCTATTTTTATTTTGAAATTTACCCATAGTGGCTGCATTCCCCACCCTTAGCTTATACTTGAGTCAATCAGTTTTCCCAGTTTTTTGTGGTAAAATTGGGTGCCTCGGCTTATATTTGGGCCGGCTTATACTTGAGTATATACGGTACTCTTAGGGGAAAAGCAGCTTCATGTGTTTATTGCAGCTCTCAGCAAAAGAGATGGGCAAAACTAGTTCCCAGTTGAGCCATTACTTCAACAGTCCTGTGTGAGTGATGTCACTTTATTTATTTACTTACTTACTGCATTTGTATACCACCTTTCTCAGCCCGCAGGTGACCTTTTCTATGTCTTTGTGTCATATGTGAGTTATTTTATGTGTTGTGTTTAATAATGTTTCATGTTTTATCAGGAGAGGGCCAATTTTGATGTTTTATACTGTTTTTTATCAATGACATTGTATTGTTGCCAACACTGTGAACCGCCCTGAGTCCCCTTCAGGGTTGAAAAGGATGGTATACAAATACCACAAATGAATAAATAATATTTATTTATTTATTTTGGGATTTATTAATCGCCCATCCCAGATTTACATCCCAGATTTACAGTAAAAACACACATCTAAATACCTGAAACATCTAAAAATATCTAAAAGTATCTAACATCTAAAAACAATTAGCATCTAAAAACATCTAAAAAGAATTAACAATCTAACCAGTTTCTCAGCCGAACGCCCTCTCAAACAGCCACGTTTTACAAGCCATGCGAAAGTCTTTTAGATCACAGATGGCTCTGATGTAAGGAGGGAGGGCATTCCAAAATGATGGGGCAATCACCGAAAAGGCTCTACGCCAGGTTGATGTCAAATGGGCATCCTTAGGGTCTGGGACCTGCAATAGATTCTGATGGTCTAATCGAGATGATCTCAAGGGTCGACATGGAGGCATTCCCATAGGTATGTTGGCCCTTGACCATGCAAACCTTAAAGGTTAGAACTAGCACCTTGTGAGTAATACGGAACTCGACCGGAAGCCAGTGCAGTTGGTATAGAACAAGTATTATATCGTTCCTCACGGAGAGTCCTGTGAGGAGTCTGGCTGCCGCATTCTGTACTATCGAAGTCTCCAGGTCACTGACAAGGGAAGGCCAACATAAAGGGCATTACAATATTCAAGTCTTGAGGTTACTGTGGCATGAACCACTGTGGCCAGGTCATGCCCGAACAGGTAAGGTGCCAGCTGCCTAACCTGCCGAAGATGGAAAAAGGCCGACTTACTGACGGCAGAGACCTGGGCTTCCATTGTCAATAACGAGTCAAAAATAACACCAAGGCTTTTGACGGTGATAACTGGAGGGACAGGTTCACCGTGTAAGGTAGGCAACCAAACCTCATCTAGTCCAGGACAACCCAGCCACAGGATCTCTGTCTTTGCTGGATTCACCCTCAGTCTACTGGAACCCAGCCAACCTGTTACGGCCTCAAGGCAAGATGTGAAGTTATCAGGAACTGAGTCCGGTCAGCTGTCCATCCATAGAAGGAGCTGGGTGACATCAGCATACCAATAACACTCCAGCCCATAACTCCAAACTAGCTGAGCGAGTGGTCGCATATAGATGTTAAATAACAGTGGAGATAGAATGCCCCCGAGAAACTCCACACATAAGTGGTGATTTTTCAGAGGACGTCCCGTTCCATTCCATTTGTTGCCAGCGGTTCTGGAGGAAGGAGTCCACCCTATTAAGGGCAGACCCTTGGACCCCCGAAGCGACAAGGCAGTGGGTCAAAAGTTCGTAATCAACCATGTCAAAGGCAGCTGTAAGATCAAACAATACAAGCAATGCCGATCCACCTCGGTCAAGCTGGCATCAGAGTTGATCCGAGATGGCAACCAGCACAGTCTGAGTCCCAAGTAAATGTGCATATTAGTGGTGGGAAAGGGGACAAGGCTATAGCTTGTGAACAGAACTAGTTTGAGTTCTGGGTGATCCACTGTAGCATGAAGACTCTAAAGTACTTGTGCTCAATCAATACATCTCACAACCTGCAAAATATTATCCACCATTGATCTGTAACTACAGCAAAAGGATGCTATACAGCAAGGTGTATCATGCTGCTAAGTTAGTTGATCATGTCCACATGAGAGACATAATCCTGTGCAAACTGCTGGAAGTAAGTGTTGATGCTCCAGAACCCATATTACCTGGTACACTAGATCTGATACGTAATCTAACACTGACATGATCAAATAGTTCATCTCCTTGTGTCATTGAGTAGTTTGGTCCATTAGGACAGAGCCTGTGAGGTACTGTGTCAGACACAGCTTGTGCATATGAATGAGCCATTACAAAATAATTTATTATTGCATTAATCATACCCAGTATGTTCTCCTCCTGCCCTGTCTTCTGTCCTTTCAATTGCAGAGAATAATCAGGTTTGATAATTTACAATAAATTTTGAATATATCCCTTCCTGACATATCAGACACCCCACAAATTAACTACAGAGGGGTTTTTTCTCTTCTTCTGCAAAGTCAAAAATCTGTATGCAGCCAACATTCAAATTCCAATTATACAATGAAAGGCTGGCTGCTCTAATTTTGATCTTTAATTCCTAACAAAGTCTTAGAGATTCCAATCCCTTTTTACCTCTTCAGCTGCACACCCTTGTTTCCACTTACTGACAGTAGTAAGGATGACAAAATGGAATCTTAATTTAAGTTGACAAAATGTTCTTTACAAAGACATGAACATTTTTAATGCAAACCATCACCAAATCAAACAATAGACTGCTTGCATAGAACAGCCTGTAGAAGGATGATTGAGAGATTGGAGATGTCGCATCAGTTGACCGAAACTGCACACACAGATTTCTCATTTCGATAAATCAACCATGTGCAAGATCAGGCAGAGTCATAGTAATCCCTTCCTCAAGGTGCTTTGTCCAGATATTCCTTGATTCTGAGTGTGTACATGTGACACTGGGTCACTGAAATAATGCTGGGATTCTATTGCTCTACTGTCTGTACTCTGTCCCACCATTTCCCAACTTATACTAAGCAATTCTTTTGCCCCAAACCCCTCTGCCTTTGCTAAGATACAGGCTCAGCCAAAAAAACCTGATGTTTGGTTCATTTACAGTATATCAACAATCTGATCAAAGACCTCCTCATGTTTAGTACCGTATATACTCGAGTATAAGCCAACCCGAATTTAAGCTGAGGCACCTAATTTTACCTCAAAAAAACCTGGGAAAACTTATTGACTTGAGTATAAGCCAGGGGGGGGGGGGGGAATGCAGCAGTTACAGGTGCTAACAAAACTAACCATATGACAACTGAGCATAAGATATACAATATACAGGTAAATTGGAAGTAATGGGAAAAATAGTATCAGTTCTGAAAAATGATGTCTCCTACATCATCTGGAGTTGTCAAACAAAAGCTAACATGTTTAAGATCTTTCTTACATTGCATAATAATACCAGTTTCTGTCCTATGGAATTTTAGGATTTATAGTTTGTGGATATATTCTGTATTCTAAAGCTGTAGTCTGTAACCAAACTATAGATATTGAGATTCTGTTGGATGGAGCCATGTCAGTTAAGATGGGATATAACAGCCAGTAGGCTGTTAGGAATTATGGGAGATGAAGTCCAAAACCCCTGGAGGACCGAGGTTTGCCCACACCTGGTTTGACTATGCCTGCTCTAACTGGGAGTGGGTTCTGGGAGTTGAAGCTCAAAAGCCCTGGAGGGCTAAGGTTTGCTCATACCCACTCTAACATGGAGGGGGTTGTGAGAGTTGAAGTCTAAAGACCCTGGAAGTTTGTCTATGCCTGCTCTAACATGGGTATTGTGGGAGTTGAAGTCCAAAAGCCCTGGAGGGCCCAGATTTGCCTATGCCTGCTCTAACTTGGAGTGAGTTCTGGGAGTTGAAGTTCAAAAGCCCTGGAGGGCTAAGGTTTGCCTATGCCTGCTCTAACATGGAGGAAGTTGTGAGAATTGATGTCCAAAGGCCCTGGAGGTTTGCCTATGCCTGCTCTAACCTGGAGGGACTGTGAGAGTTGAAGTCTAAAAGCCCTGGAGGGCAAGGTTTGCCCATGCCTGCTCTAACCTGGAGGCGTTGTGGGAGTTGAAGTCCAGAAGCCCTGAATCCAATAGCACCTTTCGCCTCCCTCTTCTCTTGTGGGAGGTGCACATGGGCCTCCCTTGCTTTTTTGCCACTCGGGCCTCCCATGCGTACCCCAGCAGCAGTGCCGGTGGCGCTTGGCCATGGGAGGAGGAGGAGGAAGACGGCAATGATGCAGAAGCCAGCACAGGCCTCGCTTGCAGTTTTCGCCATGCACATCTCACTCCGTTCTCTTCTCACCACTAATAAAAGAGCAGGGAGGCCCATGCATGAGGCAAAAAGAATGAACAAGGCCCATGCATGCCTCCCTCAATCCTCCCCTCGCTGCGGTGAGAAGAGCGAACGAGGCCCATGCCAGCCTCTACATCGCAGCTGCATTCCTCCTCCTGCTGCCACAGCGAGAAGACCAAGGGCACCCTGGCCCCAGGAGGAGGAATGCGGCAGTGATGCAGAGGCCAGCATGGGCCTCGCTCACTCCTCTCACCACAGTGAGAGGAGGATGGAAGTGTGCATGGGACTTGTTTGCTTAGTTAGCCTCACACACTGGCCTCTCTGCTCTTTTCTTAGTGGTGAGAAGAGGATGGAGGGAGGTGTGCATGACAAAAACTGTGGGCAAGGCCTATGCCAACCTCCACGTAACTGCTGCCTTCCTCCTCCTCCCAGGGCAGGGCACCACCATCGTTGGGGCGCGTGTGGGAAACCTGCGTGGCAGAAAAGCAAGGGAGGCCCATGTGCACCTCCCACCTTTCCTCCTTTCGCTGTGGCAGGAAGAACGAGGTTGCCCTGACCTCATGAGGAAGAAGGCAGGAGTGATGCAGAGGCCGGCACGAGTCTCACTCACTCTTCTCGCAGTGGCAAAAGGAGGGAGGGATGCATGCATGGGCCTCCCTCGCTCTTTTTGCTGTGGCGGCAGTGGCACCTTGGTCCCAGGAGGAGGAAGGCAGCAACAATGTGGAGGCCAGTACAATGAGCATACGCGTGCCTCGAGCCAGGTCCCCACAAACCAGGCTCAGAGTCGGACTTGAGTATAAGCCGAAGGGGGATTTTTCAGACCTATAAATGACTGAAAACTCAGCTTATACTCGAGTATATAGGGTAATTTGAACTTCTATTGCCTCCATGAGAACTATGTTTGTCTCAGTATCTAATCCTACTAGCTCTGCAGGGCACAGTCTTGATTTTTTGTTCTCTGTGCAGGAGGAATGCAAAACAATTCCTTAGTCAGAGGCAAACTGTCATCTCATCAGAACTGCTGGACACTTGAGCTCTCTAAGGATGAGAGCCACAGACACTAATAAATAGATCCGCAAAGTCTCTCTAGGGTATTCCCAAGACATTTGGCTGGGTTTGCTTGAATTGAAATGCCAGATAAGATAGAAGAAAGCACTCATTTTCAGCAAGAGAAAACTACCTTATAGCAAGTCTATCCATTGATCCATCAACCTCAGGACTGTCAAAATTGACTCCCGAGAGATTTAGAGCAGGATTGTCCTCAACCCACAACATATCTAAATTTAAACCTGAGCCTTCCTTTATTCCAAGCATTGATCTATTGCTAGATGACAAGACCCTCCATCCCTGCTCATGATCCCCCCTTACTCACTACAGATCAATTATGTCTCTTTCTTGCAGAATCATCTGCATCCCCCCCCACTTAAACCCATGTGTTAGTTACTATGGGCTTTCTAAGACCTTTGTTCTATTTGCAGGGGGGAAACGTGCAGAGTGGAAAACAGAATTCATCATCACCACTACCACCACCCACAATAACATATTCATGATCTTATATTGGGGAAACTCAGCTATGAGCTCTAAGTATATAGCTTCCTGTCCAGTTCATCCAAACCTCACCCTACCACATCTACAGGCTCCCAAACCTGTAGTATCTCAACTTTATTACCTCCTCCACTTCCATTTCCTTTTCAATATGTTCCATGTCTTCTAGATTGGAAACCTTAGGGCATGGAAAGGTCAAAGTAATGATTTGTAAACTGCCCTGGAAGATTGTTTGGCTGGAGGGTGGGGGAAAATACTACAATCAAGCAAGCTGGCGAGTTGCCATATAACTCCAGTCCTGCAGCAACTGCACTGGCTACCGATTGAATTCCGGATCACCTTTAAAGTGTTAGTTCTCACTTTTAAGGCCTTATATGGTCTGGGGCCAGTGTATCTGAGGGATTGCCTTATCCCATATAAACCCGAAATCACTGCGTTCAGAAGACCAAGATCTATTGGAAATTCCCTGTTGCAGGATCTTTCATTTGATGGCGACCAGACGTAGGGCTTTCACAATCATTGCTCCATTGCTTTCCCCCTGAGGTCCGAGCACTACGGGACCTGGTGGCCTTCTGCAGGGCTTGCAAAACTCATCTGTTCCAGCAGGCATTTGAGTTGTGTTAACTGAATTTAATGTTGTTTTAATTTGTTGTTTTAAATTGTGTATGCTGTACCTCTGTGAACCGCCCCGAGCCTTTGGGAGTGGCGGTATATAAGTTGAATAAATAAATAAAATAACTGTGGGGACTTTTGACAGTTCTCCAGTAGTTCCTTGAAATGATGTTATCGCTCTGCTTTCAATTTTAAGGTAAGAGGTGAACTGTCATGTATTGCTCTCCTGCTCTCTACCAACCAACCAACCAACCAACCAACCAGGGAATGGCTGGATGAGATAAGGGGCTGTAGCATCATAAAAAGTGGTTTGGGAAGAAATTTTGGCATTTTACAGTTGGTAAATAATTCCAACCTTTGCAGCAAGCAAAAGAAATGTTTGTTCTTATGCACATTTATTTGTAACTGTATTTTTTAACAAACTCTTTCTCCAAGCTGGTGGCTATTGGCATATTTGCACAGACTGGCGAGAAAGGAAGGACCATGTGCTTCCTTTGATATTGATCTAAATGAACTATCATTTTGATTCTATTTAAACTATTTGTAAGGCCGCTCCAATTCCTCCCAAGAATCACGCAGAGTCTTCTCGTCAATCCACAGGGTTTTATTAGAGGTTCAATACTCGTAAAGCCAAAGCGCCTTCACTTCACCCCACACCACCTTATATACAAACAACCCCTCCTTCCCACCACCCGCAATGTCCGGTCAGGGTTGCATCATGCCCTTATGACTCAGCAACTCCCAGTGCTGCACCCAGTGTCCCCAAAGGGTCATGCCCGGTCAGCCTTACATCATCTTCCGCTGACTCAGCATTATGTCCAATAGAGCCATGTCACATCCCCCATGACTCTGCACCCTCCTGGGCAATTGCGTCATCCCCAGGAACTCCCCACGGTCTGCAGGGCTGTCTTTCATGTCAGACTCGGAGTTCCCTTAACCTCACCCAGGCTAAGAACCTCGAGTTCTGACATAAGGGTCTCCTCCACACCGTCCTCCTCCCCCTGCAGAAACAAAATACACTCAATCCTTGGGCATCACCGGATGTACATATTTTTTCAAAAGGCTACAGTGGAACGTAGGGTGGATCTTGCCCATCCCTTTGGGTAAGATTAGCCCATAAGAGACCTCATTCACCCTCTGAGCCACCCGGAAGGGCCCCAGGTATTTCGGACCTAACTTTTTGGAGGGCAGACCTAACCTTATATTCTGCGTAGATAACCATACCAAGTCACCTTCTTGATAATCTTCACTCTTCTGCCTCTTTCTGTCTCCAAACTTCTTATACATTCCTTGTGACTTCCTTAAAGCCTCGACCACTTCCTTCCATTCCGCTTGCGCCCTCACACTCCACTCCTCAGATTCAAGCTCTCCCTCATGCCCAGGCAGTTGCGACAAAGGCAACACCTCCTGTCCGTATACTATAGAGAACGGCGTCCTCCCAGTGGACGAATGCACCGATCCGTTATAAGCCATCTCCGCATAGGGCAGCAAATCCGCCCAATCATTTTGCTGCCTGTTCGTATAAATTCTCAAATAACTCCACGCCACCATTACAGCAAGGGTGATACGCAGACGTCAGGCTCCGGTCCGCTCCCAAAACATCTAAAAACGCCTCCCAAAATCGCACAGTAGACTGAACCCCACGATCACTTAGCACCTGCTCAGGACAACCTTGCAGCCGATATATGTGCTGAACAAACAGCTTAGCTAGCCTCTCCGCCGAAGGCAATCGCGCCAAAGGAATAAAATGCGCCTGCTCCGAAAATAAATCTAACACAGTCCAGATGTATTTATAACCCCGACTCACTGGCAATTCTCCAACGAAGTCAGTACTTATATGTGTCCAGGGTCGAGTCGGGGTAGCAACAGTTTGTATCAAACCCCGGGGTCTAGCAGTAGGAGCCTTACCCCTTGCACACGCTTCACAGCTTTGAACATAGTTCCTCACATCAGCCCTCATCCCAGGCCACCAGTATCGACTCCGCAACGCTAAAAGGGTTTTGGTCAGACCCCAATGCCCAGCGGTCTTATGGTCATGCCCCAATTCTGCATGAAGAATGAATTTCAAAGGGATAGCTGCAACACACAAATTGTCTTTCTTGTATTCCAAAATATATTTTTTATTTATTGAAAGTATATATCCAGAATCACTTGTCGTGGAACATATATTTCTTCCCAAATGGGGTTGTGGAATTGTAGAGTCGATCAAAACAAATCATATAAGAACTCCCAAAACGGATGCATCACAAAATCATCATATATAACCATATATTGGGCTTGTATTTAAATCAGTTGAGGGGGTACATTGGGGTCGACGGACTATATATCAAAAAGGCCTCTCCGTTTCGCCAGAGAACTGGCTTCATCGGGACCGAAAATAATATTATAATTTGTAATTCCACTGGTCCGATTATCTAAATAAAGGTAAACATAACAATAATCAGATATAGCATCATTTCGTAAATACTCATAAGCCCACCATTTGATCAGGACAACCCTTATGGCTAGGCTATATATTTTACATACCATTCGTAGTATTCATTAGCAATTAGATTTCAGAGTGGACGCAGCCACTACTCCTTCTGGTAGTCAACGGACAACACATAACACAGGGGGTTTGCCTTACATACACTCCTACTTAGCTCCAGGTGAAGCCTTACTCCAGAATTTCACTGATTGATAAACAATCATTGTGGCCCAGGGGTAACTCGCTTTTTTAGGGAATGAATCCAAAAAACTTCTCTTTGATGGAGTAATTTTTTTGTGTTCCTGGTATGGTTTGGGTGCAATGATTTCTAATACCAGGATTTTGAAATCATTAAAGTTATGGTTCTGTGTATAATGAATATAGAGTGGTGAGGATTCATTGCGGGTTTTAAATCTAGATTTATGTTCCTGAGCCCTCGTGCGTAAGTCACGCCCACTTTCGCCCACGTAGTATCTCTGGCATGGGCAAATCAAACAATAAATAATATTTCTACTGCCACATGTTGCTCCGGGGGCAACCCTTGGAGAGGAAGTAAAGACGGGGCTCCTGGTCGTCTACCGGGCCCCCGGGGCCCACAAAGATGCCACTTCCGCCTTACAGGATCTGATCGTGGACTGGGCCTTGAAGTTTCCCCGGCTTCTCATACTGGGCGACTTCAACATCCATCCGGACACAGTCCCCCTTTCACCCGCTGCACGAGAATTCCTTATGCATATGGATGCCTCGACCTCTCCAGGACAGCCACTGGTCCCACCCACCAAGCTGGCCATGCACTGGATTTGATCTTCAGTCAGGGTCTCGCAATACAACACCGTGATACCAGAGCAGTGCCTTGGTCGGACCACCTGACCGTGAGGATAGAGGTCAACATCCCCCTCGCAACACCACCAGAGCCTAGGCCTATCCTAGCCCGCAAAAAGCGCGATGACCCCAAAAGGCTTTTGCAGCGGCGCTGGAACCCTTGGAAGTCCCCGGAGGATCTCTGCCAGATCTGGTCGCCAGATGGGATAGTGTGCTCTCTAGGGCCATTGATCAGATAGCCCCAAAGCGCCCCCTTCGCCAAGGAAAACCTGCTCTCCATGGTTTTACAACACACCTGAAGCAGATAAAACATCGGAGGAAGCAACTTGAGTGTTCCTGGCGGCGAAAGCCCGACGTGGAAACCAGAGCCGCTTATAGAGCCCAGCACAGGCTATCTGAGCTCGAGATCAAAAGGCGAAGAGATCCCATAACGCAGCCCAGATTTCTGCTGCGGGCTCCCACTCGGCGCAGATTTTCAAAGTTGTCCGAGTCTCCTCGCCCCACAAAGGGAACCTAACAACTCGGCGTTAACAGCTGACGACTTCCAAAGACACTTCATTGGAAAAATCGCGGCCCTTCGGAAGGACTTACCATCGATCCCCGAGGTAGACGGCCTGAGGTCCCAGCTCCCCATCCGGGCAACCGGACAGTGTCTCTCAGAGATCAGCCCACTAACAACGGAGGAGGTGAGAAAGCTGGTGACCGGGCGAGTGACGACCTGCCCAACGGATCCCTGCCCATCACATCTAATCAAGTCCAATACTGACATCTTGTCCGGTGCTCTGAGGGACCTGGTGAATCTCTCTCTTGAAACAAGTGCCTTTCGGACTCCCTGAAAGAGGCGAGAGTCACCCCCTCTTGAAAAAGACATCGCTTGACCCCGAGGTTCCTGCTAACTACCGCCCGGTTGCCAACCTACCCTTCCTGGGCAAGCTTCTTGAACGAGCAGTAGAAAGCCAAATTCGGGTCTTCTTAGATCAATCCGGGGCTTGGACCCGTCCCAGTCGGGCTTCGCGGGCCACGGAGTGGAGTCCGTTCTCGTGGCAATCACTGATGACATCCGTCGGCAACTGGATCGGGGAGGCTCGGCAATCCTAGTCCTCTTGGACCTTACGGCGGCCTTTGATACCGTCGACCACGACCTGCTTCTCCATCGCCTGGCGGCCTCTGGGATCCAAGACAGAGCTCTGGCCTGGCTGGAATCGTTCCTACGAGGCCGCTCAGCGGGTCGAGTGGCAGGGTCAAGTCTCTTTGAAAATCGATCTGGAGTGTGGAGTTCCTCAGGGTGCCATTCTATCTCCCACCCTCTTTAATATCTACATCCAGCCCCTGGCTAATATTGCTAGGAGCCACGGGTTCTCCTGCTACCAATACGCAGACGACACGCAGCTGCTCTTGAAGCTTGACCCAGGGTCATCATCAGTACCGGACAGTTTCAGCCTAGGATTGAGGCGGTGACGAGCTGGCTCAGAGCATATAGACTCAAGATCAACCCGGCTAAAACGGAGATCCTCTGGCCTGGCCGTCCCGACCCCCGCCCACCACTTCCACTCTTCGAGGGCGAGTCCTGGCTCCAGCGGCGGTGAAAAAAGCCTGGGAGTGATCCTAGGCGAAAATCTCACGATGGAGGCCCAGATCCAGGCTGCAGCTAAAGGCGCCTTTTTCCATCTCCGTAGGGCCCGTCGGCTGGCTCCCTACCTTCCACCAGAGGCCTTGAGAACAGTGGTCCATGCCACCGTCGTCTCACGCCTCGACTACTGCAACGCCCTATATGTGGGCCTCCCCAGCCAACAACCAAGAGGCTGAAACGCATCCATAACGCCGCAGCCAGACTCATTACTGGGTCATCAGTGAGGGATCACCTCTCCCCCATTCTTAAAGAACTCCACTGGCTGCCCCTAGAGTTCAGAGCCCTTTACAAACTCCTGGTGCTCACCTTTAAAGCCCGGCACAACATTGGGCCTTCCTATCTGAGTGACCGGCTGACGACCCAATGCAGCGAGAGGCCAGCACGCTCCATCAACGGTGACCGCCTGACTACTCCTGGAGTGCGGGAGGCTAGACTGGCGGAAACTCAGCGGAGAGCCTTCTCCGTCGCGGCCCCTTCGACTTGGAACTCACTGCCGCCCGCCCTCAGAGCCTCTCCGACTCTATCTGGATTCCGCCCAGCCCTGAAGACCTGGCTCTTCCGCCTAGCGTTCGGGACTGGCTCGGTACCCTGGACTACTTGAGCCACCCCTCCTGTTTATATTCCATGTTTTTAAACTGTTGTACATTGTTCACCCTAGGGTTTTAACTGTTGTAAGTCGCCCGGAGCACCGCCGGTGGAGGGCGACTCACAAATATTAAAGTATTATTATTATTATTATTATTGTGTTGAAATATGTTTGCATATCGTGCAATGATAGCATGGTTGGGTAAATGTTTTGCCAATGGGAGAATCTTTGGGGATTCTATGGTCAGCATGGATCAATAATTGTTTAATGCTAGATGTTTTTTTGTTGGCTATCATAGGTGGTTTCTCCAATCCTGGGATCGAGCTAACAATGGGCCAGTATTTTCGTACAATTTTAGAAATAGAATGGGAATGCGGGGTGAAAGTAAGGGGCCATATAATTCGTTCACAGGGTGTTTTAGGGCGAGGTTGGAATAGGTTATCTCTGGGTATTTTGCGAATTTTATTCAAGGATTTGTGGAGAATGTGCTGTGGGTATCCCCTTTCCTTTAATTGGGATATCAAAACCGCGGCCGATTGTTCGAAATCCACCTCTCTGGAGGAGTTGCGCTTAAGGCGAATCAGCTGGGAGAATGGGAGATTATGTTTTAAAGAATGCGTGTGGTGAGACTGGAAATGTAAATATGAATTGCGGCTGGTGGGTTTGCAATAATTTTTAACTCTCAGGGTATTATGTTCTCTAAAGATGGTTAAGTCCAAAAATGTAATATTTTGAGGGTTTTTTTCAAAGGTGAATTGTATGGATGGATTCCATGTATTGAAGTATCTCATAATGGACTCAATGTCGCCCTCTCCTGACCAGATAAAGAAAACGTCATCAATGTAACGATAGTAGTGCCTAATGGGAGTTGTAATCTCTATATCTGGGTACAAAAATTGCATTTCTAAGTCTGACATAAACAAATTTGCGACGCTGGGAGCTAGGGACAGTCCCATTGAAATTCCGCCATTTTGTAAATAAAAATCACCATCAAAAGTAAAATAATTGTAATCAAACACAATGTCAATAAGTTCCATAAGGAAAGCTGTTGGTGGGGTGCGAGGGATCGGGCGGGAGTCCAGAAGTTTATAAATCACAGTTCTTGCTATTTTTAAATCAATGTTAGTATACAAAGATGTAATATCTGCAGTAATAAAGACATCTTGGTCATGTAGTGTCATACCATCAATCTTGGAGATCAGGTGTCCCGTGTCCTTAATGAAGGCCGGTGATGTAATCACAAATTCTTGCAGGATCGAGTCCAGGAAAATAGCAAGGGGTTGTAATAAAGTGTTGGTCGCGGCGATTATTGGTCTCCCTGGCACCGGGAATGTTTTTATGTGTCTTCGGGAGTAAATAAAATTTTGCTATATTAGGGTGGTGATTAATTAAAGCAGTCCCTAGTTGCGCAGAAATAAATCCTTTTTCTACCCCAGATTGTATCGTGTGGATGATGGTTTTCAAAAATCTGTTTGTCGGGTCATTGGGGAGCTGAGAGTAAAAAGCCGTGTTTGATAATTGTCTTCTAGCCTCTGTCATATATTCACCCCGGTTTTGCAGGACCAGGGCTCTGTCTTTGTCTGCCGGTTTCATAATGACTATAGGATGTTGTCCCAGCTCCCTCAGCCTTTTAATGTCCTCCCCGGTAAGGTTGGCATTCCGTGTATCTTGTTGGTGATTGATTTTGGCTACTTCTTTTGATACTACAGATTCAAAAATTTTTAATTTATCAGAGATGACCGGGGGAACAAAGGAGCTTTTGCCTTTAAGGCGGGATGGAATATCATCAACTTGGCGTGAAGGATGGTCCTGAAAATACTCCTTCAGTCTCATGGATCTGTAAAGTGTTGCAAGGTCTTTTCTAATATTTAATGTGGAACATTGTGGAGTATATACAAATGAGATTCCTTTGTCCAAAATGTTGATGTCTCTATCCGAGAGGGGGAGGTCCGAAAGATTGATAATCAGGTTGGGGGCTTTTTGTTTTTGGCCCGGTGAAAATTTTTCTTTGGGGGTTCCTCCGTATTGCGGGGATGTCTGAGGTCATACCTGGAGCTTGTGTTGGAGGTGGTGGAACCGTCAGATAAACCTGCCGTGTCGTCTGTGCTGGCTCCGGACTGGGTGGTTCTGTCTGGGAAGCGAACCTTGCGTTGCGGAGGCCGGTTATATGGACGGAATTGCCATCGATAAATTCTGTTGTTTGCAAAGTCCGTTTCATCTCGTTTGACTTTGCCCAGTTTTTCTTTCTTGAGGTCTTGATACAATTTATCACACTCTTGTTTTATGGTATTCAAATCCGGGAGGCTTGCCGGGGGGTCAATTGTGGATTTAATATTGTCAATTTCTTGTTCCAAAGTAGTCATCTCGGCCGTAGCCTTTTGAATTATAAGTAACATAAGATCTTTTGAGCAACGATGGACAATATTTTTCCAATTGGTAATAAATGAAGGGTCCGCTTCGTAAACTCCCGGTTTAATCTGCACTCGTAGGCCTCTCGGAATAATTTTCCGTTTCACATAGTCCGACAAGGTCGCAATGTTCAGTTGTACTCTTATTTTTCTCAATTCTTTATTTTCAATTGAAGCCATCAAATTCGCTCGTTCACTCCCCTTACTTTCACCCCGCATTCCCATTCTATTTCTAAAATTGTACGAAAATACTGGCCCATTGTTAGCTCGATCCCAGGATTGGAGAAACCACCTATGATAGCCAACAAAAAAACATCTAGCATTAAACAATTATTGATCCATGCTGACCATAGAATCCCCAAAGATTCTCCCATTGGCAAAACATTTACCCAACCATGCTATCATTGCACGATATGCAAACATATTTCAACACAAGAAACTATCACGGACCTGGAAGGCAAACATACTTTCAAATTACGCACAGGAGCAACATGTGGCAGTAGAAATATTATTTATTGTTTGATTTACCCATGCCAGAGATACTACGTGGGCGAAAGTGGGCGTGACTTACGCACGAGGGCTCAGGAACATAAATCTAGATTTAAAACCCGCAATGAATCCTCACCACTCTATATTCATTATACACAGAACCATAACTTTAATGATTTCAAAATCCTGGTATTAGAAATCATTGCACCCAAACCATACCAGGAACACAAAAAATTACTTCATCAAAGAGAAGTTTTTTGGATTCATTCCCTAAAAAGCGAGTTACCCCTGGGCCACAATGATTGTTTATCAATCAGTGAAATTCTGGAGTAAGGCTTCACCTGGAGCTAAGTAGGAGTGTATGTAAGGCAAACCCCCTGTGTTATGTGTTGTCCGTTGACTACCAGAAGGAGTAGTGGCTGCGTCCACTCTGAAATCTAATTGCTAATGAATACTACGAATGGTATGTAAAATATATAGCCTAGCCATAAGGGTTGTCCTGATCAAATAAAAAATATATTTTGGAATACAAGAAAGACAATTTGTGTGTTGCAGCTAACCCTTTGAAATTCATTCTTCATGCTGCTTTGAGGACACCCTTCCTCTCTCTTTACATAGTCATGCCCCAATTCTAACACTCTCTTCCTCAACCCTTGGGGCACATAAACCTTGGTTTTAAAAAACCACAATCCGTCCACATTCCGACACTCTCCTTCATGACTCCGCAACCACTCGTCTTTTAAGTAGAACGTTTGCAACGCTGGCGTCCAGCCCTTCGCCTTAACCTCTTCCTCCTCCTTCACCTTCCTCACTTGAGACCGGGTTTGCACCTCCAATCCCCACTGCTTCTTTGTAAATACATCCTCCAAACTCGAAGGAGGATTGGGTCCCATCGCTGGATAACGAGACAAAGCATCCGCCACCACATTCTCATTTCCTTTTATATGCTTCAGGGTAAAGTTAAATCTGGAAAAGAACTGGGCCCATCGCACCAGTTTGGGAGACAACTTCTGAGGATTCCTTAAATACTGCAAGTTGCTATGATCCGTCAATACCTCAAAAGGATGAACAGCCCCCTCCAAAAAATGCCGCCACATCTGCAAAGCACAGCGCACAGCATACGCCTCCTTTTCCCAAACAGGCCAATTCCTTTCCTGCTCGCCAAGCTTTTTTGAAAAATAGGCACACGGCCGTAACCTACCCTGAGCATCCCGTTGCAACAATGCTCCCCCATAAGCCCAAGCAGAGGCGTCGCTCTGCACAACAAAGGGCTTTTCAATATCCGGATGCATCAATAACGGCTCAGTGGTGAAAGCTCTCTTTAATCTAACAAACGCTACCTGACAGTCCTCTGTCCACATCAATCTAGCCCCAAGAGACTTTACCTTCCTAGATTCCCCCTTTCCTTTAGTCTTTAACAACTCTGTCAAAGGAAGGGTAATCTCTGCAAAATCCGGGATGAAAGTCCGGTAAAAATTTGCCAAACCTAAAAATGCTTGCAATTGCCTCCTAGTCTGCGGAGCCTCCCAACCAACAACATCCTCCACCTTCGCTGGATCCATAGCTACTCCGTCCTTGCTAATGCGGTACCCCAAAAAATCAATCTGGGTCTTTCCAAATTCACATTTACTCAATTTCGCATACAACTTCGCCTGCCTCAATCGCTCCAACACATCCCGCACTAACCTAACATGCGCTTCCTTCGTCTCCGTCATGACCACAATATCGTCTAGATACACATACACACCCCTATATAATAGAGGGTGTAATACCTCATTAATCAACTGCATAAATATGCCGGGGGCGCCGGCCAAACCGAAAGGCATGACGGTCCATTGGAAAAGCCCTAGGGGACACGAGAACGCTGTCTTCCACTTGTCACTTTCTTGCACCCTCACCATATGGAACGCGTCTATCAAATCCAATTTTGTAAAATACTGCCCTCCTCCAAGTTGACCTAATAAGTCCTTAATTAAGGGCAAGGGGTAACAATTTGTAGTACTTATTGCATTCAAGCCCCTATAATCAATATATAATCGTAACTTCCCATCCTTTTTTTCCCTAAACAGTGCAGGGGCGGCAATGGGGGACTCAGATCGTTCAATAAAGCCTTTCTTCAGATACTCATCGATCTGTTCCCTTAAAGCTACTTTTTCCTTTGCTGACATGGAATAAATTTTCGGCTTGGGTAACAATGCTCCTTCTTTAATCTCCACTCTACACTGAACATTTCTAATGGGAGGAAGACATTTAGCTAACACAGGGTCAAACACATCAGCATAATCCCAATACTCTCTTGGAATACCCTTTAACCCATTCTGAAAATCTATCCCCCTATCCCCAGGAGATACTTTCTCTGCAGGAACCTCCCTGCATTCTACTAATCCTGACTTCCAATCAATTCGGGGGTTAGCTTGTCCCAACCACGGCATGCCCAAGACTATTTTATGTTCACTTATCGGGGCCACCACGAAATCTATTTCCCCTTTCCAAGGTCCCACCTTAACTTTTAACCCCTTGGTACTAAAAGGGAAAGGACCACCCTCTACAAATGTCCCATCCAATTGAGCAAAGTGCACAGGAGCTGGCATAACTTTGGTATCACACTTTAACTTCTTCACTAAACTGGGAGCCATAATATTTTCAGAACACCCACAATCCACAAATGCCCGATGGTTTTCATAACCCGTCTCCCTCCATATCTCTAAGGGACATTGAATGCTTCGGAGACCCACACTCACCCCAACAGAGGGTTGTTCCAACTTGTCACCCAGCGCCCCTCCAGCTATTACTAAACGTTTTGACTCCGGCAGTCTCTTCTGCCAACATTGGGCTGCTAGATGTCCTGGCTTTTGACAAATAAAGCAAAGCACTCTCCCCATCATGGGTCTCCTCATTCTGCTCGGCTTCCCTTCACTGGCACCAACACGCCTGGGCTCTCCTCGGCCTCCTCGACCCTCCATCGAACTCCGCCTGGGCTCCCCACGAAACTTTCCAGCCGCCATCGTTTTACGCCTCCCCACCTGGGCCAGGATACCTTCCACATTTCCAGCTAACTGGATCCAGCCATCAATATCTCCAGGGTCATCCCGATGAAGGCACCACTCCAGGATCTCCCTCCGCAGGCCGTCCTTGTAAAGCTCCAACAACGTAGCGGGCGACCACTCGACCACCTTCCCCGCCAGGCTCAAACTCTTCAGAATATTCGGTTACGGAGCGAGACCCTTGAGCTAAACATCTTAGTGCCTCCTTTGCCTTCACTCTTTCCAAAGGGTCTCGAAACCGATTTCTCACTCCTTTTAAGAAAGCCTGCACAGATCTCAAGCAGGGGTCCCGACGATCATGGCACTGGACGTACCATTCAGCCGCTCGTCCCTTGAAGGCTGCTCCTATAGCTCTCACCCAACTACCTTTGCTCGGGTACAAATGGCCATAGTCCTCCATGTGGTCACTCACTGTGGCCACAAAAAATGCAACTTTACACGCCTCACCTTCAAATTCAGCCCGAAGGGGCTCCTTCCTTGGCCTATTTCCATAGTTCATTATACGAAGCATCTCTTGCCTCTGCTCTCCTTCCGGCAGCCAAACTCCACGCCCCAGGCCAGCCGGCACAGGACGTCCTCTAGACTCTCTCTCTTCCGGAATAGGCCCCAACGGAACCCCGGATCTGGTCCCGCGACTTCCAGCAACGGCGTCACCACCCGTCCACACTCCCGAACGAGATCTAGGACACTCCTCTGGCTTCTCGCCGTCCATCCAGGAATACTGGGTAAAGTCTCCTCCTCCAGGCGCACTCCACATAGATTCCCACGCCTGCTCCTTCCTCGCCATTTCTCTGGACATTCGCCGGAAAGTAGTCTCCATCGCCTCCATGCGACACTGCAAGACCTCCAATTCCGTGGGCTCCTCCGGTTCGGTAGTCGCACTACTACCCGAATGCAGTCTCCTCCTTCTCTGAGCTGCATCTCCGAGAACTGCCTGAGGGTCCCCCTGAACAGTGGACCTCACTGCTTCTTGGGACCCTTCTCCAGTTCCCAGGAGGTTCACCTGAACAGGGCCTCCACACGCACCTGCTTCTCTGAATCCTCCTGCCACTCGTCCCGAGACCACCTGAGCCGCACCTCTCCAGGCATCAACTTCTCTGGCCTCCTTTCGACGAGCGCCCATGTCCACCTGAACAGACGCACGCCACTGCGCCGCTGCTTCTCAGGACTCATCTGGAAATCCGACCTGGTCGATGGTAGTCCACTCCCATTCCATCGTTCTTCGGATTTCCTCCGGAGCGAGGTTCCAACGATCGAGGTAATCCTCCTCCTCCAACCTCTCCATTTCAGGGAAAGTTGATAAGGCTTTGGCTTCTGTAAGGCCGCTCCAATTCCTCCCAAGAATCACGCAGAGTCTTCTCGTCAATCCACAGGGTTATATTAGAGGTTCAATACTCGTAAAGCCAAAGCGCCTTCACTTCACCCCACACCACCTTATATACAAACAACCCCTCCTTCCCACCACCCGCAATGTCTGGTCAGGGTTGCATCATGCCCTTATGTCTCAGGAACTCCCAGTGCTGCACCCAGTGTCCCCAAAAGGTCATGCTCCGTCAGCCTTACATCATCTTCCGCTGACTCAGCATTATGTCCAATAGAGCCACGTCACATCCCCCATGACTCTGCACCCTCCTGGGCGATTGCGTCATCCCCAGGAACTCCCCACGGTCTGCAGGGCTGTCTTTCATGTCAGACTCGGAGTTCCCTTAACCTCACCCAGGCTAAGAACCTCGAGTTCTGACACTATTGAGCAACTATGTTCTGTAGCATATATCAACCTGAATCCCATTGATAGTCTGGAATGTGCTAAGCAAAGGAAGATAGATGCTTTTGAAATGTAGTGTTGGAGGAAAGTTTTGAGAGACCCTTGGACCGCAAGAAGATCCAACCAGTCCATACTTCAGGAAATAAAGCCTGACTGCTTGCTGGAGGGAAGGATATTAGAAGCAAAGATGAAGCATTTTGGCCACATAATGAGAAGACAGGAAAGCTTAAAGAAGGCAATGATGCTGGGGATATTGGAAGGAAAAAGGAAGAGGGGCTGACCAAGGGCAAGATGGAGGGATAGCATCCTTGAAGTGACTGGCTTGACCGTGAAGGAGCTGGGGGTGGTGATGGCTGACAGGTAGCTCTGGCATGGGCTGGTTCATGAGGTCATGAAAAGTCGGAAGCAACTGAATGAATGAACAACAACAACAACAACCTTTGTATCAAGTTTGGAAACTCCAATTAGTTCAAAACATGGCAGGTAGACTAGTTACAAGAAATCCAGGAGTGAGCATATTACACATATGCTACAGTCAGTCCATTGGTTGCCAATTCGTTTCCGGATAAAAGAGTGTTGGTTTTGACCTTTAAAGCCCTACATGGTTTGGGTCCAGGTTACATGCAGGATTGCCTTCTCCAACCCAATCCAGCCTTTAGGACACTGAGGTCCTCTGGGGGACACTTAGTCCAACCAGTCAGAATCCAACTGGTAACCACCA